>JALPQI010005273.1:0-50429 GCA_025490895.1 Thaumatotibia leucotreta | reverse complement strand
CACAAGCCTTAATTGAGCTTACCGTGTGACTAGGTCGATTTGTGTAAGATGTCCCAAGATATTATATTATATTATTAATAAGTTGTGAATTCGCCCTGATTTTTTAAAGCACTGGACATGTTTTTTCCGTGGACCCTTCATATAGCATTCATTTGTTACCAAATTGTTAGTCATTTTGACTATAACAATGTTAAACAAGCATTATCATCAGCGGTCAACGTGAGAATCCCTACCTCCAGCAATAGCACTAATTACTCCCCGTCAGAGCTGAATGCTGACATTCTTCAGTAGATGCTCCCTGAAGCTGAGAATTATCGGAGTTGGCATCGTAATCGTACCTGCGTCACTCAATTATCGGGCACGTAAATAAATGATCCAATCATTTATACAGGTCGACACAATATTTAGCTGCTAAGATATGAGGTGACCACTATTTGATAAAAGATTGACGATGGGCAGCAGCGTCATCATAGTGGACACATTACTGCGATCGCCAATCCGCTTGCCCAGCGTGGCGATTATGGGCATTTACCTCCTAATGCGTTTCGCATAGTTAATAAGAGAGGCCTACGTCCAGCAGTGGACTATCATAGGCTGATGATGATGATGATGAAGAAATAGGATTTTTTTTTTATAGTCCTATACAAGTTTTTGATCCTGAACAGAAACATGATCGATTGGCATCAAAAAAAAAGTTTGTCAAAAATTACAATTTTCTCGCACAATGTATGTTTTTTCTAAAATCTGTAAACGCCAATGTTCATTAATTTAAAATCGAGAGAAGGTCTTCCAAGGCTTTTTTGGCGTAGCTACTCTGAATCTGGTAGCTGCCCTCACTGACTCAAAATGAATTTCTACCCTGTATTTTCTTTGTGGGTACTTTTGTACTTATCTTTTTTATTTTTATAGAGGTAGATCTATCAAATTGAGATTGCGAGCCGTAGGTCTGACCTGGAGCGAAGCCAAGAAGGTTGCTCAAGACAGAAAAGCGTGGAAGGATCTTGTGGAGGCCCTATGCACCTCCGGGGTGCCCTAGGAACAACAACAACAGATCTATCAAATTCCCTCCATTGTCAGGCGCCTGCAGACCACGAACCCAGTAGAGTTTGAAATTTCATAGTTGTATGGTTTTACAGAGGGCCTAGTGTAGGTACAGATAGTTCAACTCATCTTTGCGCGCGGCGCTATGTGTGAGTAAACCTTGTATATACGCGTGTTGCTCGGACGACGACCGCTGCGTCACTGCCACACAAAACAAAAACAAATGAAAGCTGTATAATTACAAGCGCACGCACACATAGCGCTGCGCGCAAAGATGAGTTGAACTATCTGTAATAATAATAACTTATAAAAAATGTCTCGATCGCGTTTACGTTTTCATCGTCATTTGTATGAGATTGACGATGAAAACGTAAACGGGATCGAGACGTTTTTTATAAGTTATTACCTACACTAGGCCCTCTGAACCCAATTCTGACATACTTATTTCGTAGCTCCAAGTTCCTTCTTGCGGTCTCCGCTCAGCTCAGATAAAGCAAGCCTCGAGGTATGTTGATGAAGATGTTTGCCTCCAATTAACTCCAGTTTGCGAGTAGGTACGGTTTTCAATGCTAATCTCGGCATTCATATTCTGGCCTAAAGCTTGTGGCTTGCATTAGTTTGAGTAAGTTTAATAAGTGGATTAAGTGGATATACAAATATACGAAATCATGGCTTGATTTAATTATTATTATTAACACGTTCGCCTCCGGTACAGTCTCCTAAGTGCTAATACTGGTTTACCTTTGAATCGCCGACAAACATTTAATCGAATATTGTTTCAAAGACAACGATTCAAGTATTTTCATATCATCGACAAGTCGTTCTGTCGAAGAATCGTTTCCAACAAATTTAAATCAAGGACTTTTAAATGGTACTTGAGTTATTTTGTGTATAACTTATATCGAGGTTTTTTCTTACGGGATTTTTTATTTCAATTTGTAAGCGGAATAACGCGTAGTAATATTTATTCCGCTTAGTATTATTTCAATTTGTAATATTTCGTTATCGAATCTAAACGCAGTCACATCACAGTTTCTGGGTTGCAACAAAAAAAATAACCTCGAAGTCTAAGGGAGTATGTGTAACAAAAAAGTGCTAAACGAAATTCCTAGTACTGAAGTTTCGATGAAACGTTGTCGATGAAATGAAATTCGATTAAACGTTTGTCGGTAAAACAAATGGACACCATTGGCATGAGATTAAGTTTACTTTTATACATACGTGATTGAATACCACGCCTGCTATCACGAGTGTAACGTCAGGACCGAAATGTAAGAAAAGTTAACGTAAGTTTACGCGATTAAGACCCCTTTGTCGTTAAAATATAAAGCAAATTAAATAAAAAAAAAATATTTATTTTATTACATATTGTAACTAGCGATCCGCCCCGGCTTCGCACGGTTACTATACCTATATATATACCTTCCTCTTGAATTACTCTACCTATTTAAAAAAATCTCATCAAAATCCGTTGCGTAGTTTGAAAGATTTAAGCGTACAAAGGGTCATAGGGACAGAAAAAGTGACTTTATTTTATACTATGTAGTGAAGTCGCCGGGGTACTCAAAACTAACACATCATGCACTAAAGCCGTACAATAAAAGCCTGCTCAGATATTTGTGAACACTCCGGCCGTTTCGATATATTGGATGGCGACGGTACTGACTGTATGCACGTTCCATTGCGGCCGCTAATCGTGTCAAAACTTCAGCGACTCGGGCTTTTTAATTAAAACTTATTCAATATTATGGAATCGATTCAGCTTGGTTGGCAAATTCAAGCTTTTAACATAACATGCTGATTGCTGAAGTTAAACGCTAGAAAAATTAAACGCTTTTTATCTACTTCCATATCATAATTATCCTATTATATATTTAGAAGCGGTATTGTATCATAACGTTAAAATTAAAGTACATCATTATATTAACATTAAAGTATCGGTGTCAGTAGGTACATTAATGTTAATATTATAAAGTCAACTTTTTTTGTTTTTTTTTTCACAACATATTTGGATGCTATTTTGCAAAAATGTGTCAACCCACATCAATTTGTCAATTAAAACTCAATTCTATAAATTACTAATTAAAGTTGACATTTTATTGCAAAATGGATGTGGGTTGATGCATTATTGCAAAACGGCATCCATTTATTGTAGGATATTCTTCACAAATTGAGGAATTTCAACTGATTTGAATTGTAATATTTAGAAATATTTTACTTACTGGATACAAATGTAAATAAAGGTAAATTATCATTCTAAACTTATTATAAGGATGTAGATAAAGTTATGTATGTGACTGTACATAATTAGGCATTAAACATGAGTGTTGTTTTATGAAACGAGCCGTAGGCGAGTTATTATGCGCAGCCACATAAATAACTATTGGGGCTCCGTAAACTAGGCACCATTATAGGTTCGTCAAGTCCGTCTGTCCGTTTGACTTTCTGTCCGCAGCATACCTCCGTGGCGGACTAAGGCTGCATTTCCACCAGAGATGTGCGAGGATGTATTTTCATACAAATGACACCTATTAATGACTCGAACGAGGTGTCATTTGTATGGAAACACATCCTCGCACATCTCTGGTGGAAACGCAGCCTAACCGCCAAAGGAAATTTGCAATTTGGTACTGGTGTACCTACATATTAATTACGCCGACAAAGTGGTAGGATTCGTATTCGTGTTTCGTGTTTTATTTTGCTCTAATCATGTAGGTAGTAGGGATATCGATGAACTGGACTTTTAAAAAGAATAAGGGTCTCAAAATCTATAATATTTTTTCGGAGATTACCGCTCGAAAATAAAAAAATGTGTATAATGTGACATAGTTTGTGAACATTAAGCGAAATTTATCTGGTGCAAAAATAAACTGGCTTAGGTATACTTTTTCTTACTAAAAATACGATGACTGAATGTACCCATAAGCAGATCACTACTATTAGTGTGATACAGGTATATCAAAATAGCTCATTTTATCAGGTTTTTCACGCCATGCACATACATATACCCATGGATCATGGTCTTTATTGAAGAATTGAAGCGTAATTTTGAATTCAAATTAAATTGCGATTTATAATCTCCATATAGGCCTCCATGTCCTAGTTACGTAACATATGGAAATACTACGAGTCTAATGTGTCTTCATAAAAGCAGAGAGTAACCTATGATAGTGTTAATATGCTTCGAGCAAGAGTTATGGCTCGTTTGCTGGTTCTAGGAGATATATGGGTGAGCAGTAGATCAGAATATTACGTTTCAGGGCGTTACCATTAAGCGAGAATGGAAATCGCTCAATCTTCTTATAGTTTTGGCCTGCGACCATAAATAACATGGACGTCTAACGCCAGCTCAAAGATGCCCCCAAAAACAATTGTTCAATTGTGCCAAGATGGCCACGGCACAGCATTTTTCTTAACACCGCGCATATTTCAGCGCAACATCTTTGACAAATGTTTATCGAGGTATCGAGACAAACCAATGTGGTTTTAGGATACTATCATAAAAAAATTATGTAGTTAGTATTATACCTAATAAATAAATAAATAAAAAATATATAGAAAATAGCCAATCAAAACTTTGATGGACCAATGACAACTATTTTTCAATGGCGGTTTATGTTTTTATAGACATTGAAATTCATTGCGTGATGATGCCGTGATGCATTGAAGAGGGGGTGACACTTTTCAACTAAACTGCAGGACCGTTTTTGAAAGGCAATTTAGTATGGCGTGCGGTTTCCATGTTTTATTTATTCGTAGGTTTTGGCACAGTTCAGATCTTTCACATCATCAATCTATCTCAGTCCACTGCTGGACGTAGGCCTCTCCTATTAACTTACCCCCTTATTTACAAACGTCTCATAACTTAATAAGCTCTCCCTTTTTGTCTTATACACATATTGATATGATCGAAAGAGATAAGCAATATTTAGCGGCTTGCTAAGTTAGGAGATAAAACGTTTTTGAATAAGGGGGTATGCGTATAGAAGCACTAGAAGGTAAATGTCTATAATCGCTCCGCTGGTCAAGCGGATTGGCGATCTCAGGAGTGTGTCCACTATGATGACGCTCTGCCCATCATCTTCTATCAACGAATAATCAGTGACTGAAATCCCCCAGTCGACTCTTACAGCAAAGTTGGGGTGGTGACCAATGTATTCTTACTGCCGTCACAACACGACAAGTTCTACTAATTAAATCATCATCATCATCATCATCAGCCTTTGATAGTCCACTGCTGGACGTAGGCCTCTCCTATTGACTATGCGTATAAACGCATTAGAAGGTCATCATCATCATCATCAGCCAATTGACGTCCACTGCTGGACATAGGCCTCCCCCAGAGAGTTCCACAAAGATCGGTCGTGAGCTGTCCGCATCCATTGGACACCCGCAACCTTTACCAGGTCGTCGCTCCATCTTGTGGGGGGCCTTCCCACGCTGCGCCGTCCAGTGCGTGGTCGCCACTCGAGAACACGCCGACCCCACCGGTCATCGGTCCTCCGGGCAATATGGCCAGCCCACTGCCACTTCAACCTGGCGATTCTTCGGGCTACGTCAGTCACTTTCGTTCTTCTGCGGATCTCGTCATTCCTGATGCGATCTCGCAGAGAAACCCCGAGCATTGCCCTCTCCATCGCTCGTTGAGTGACTCTGAGCCTCCTAATGAGTCCCATAGTGAACGACCACGTTTCAGATCCGTAAGTAATCACTGGCAACACACACTGGTCGAAGACTTTCGACTTGAGACACTGCGGTATATTGGACGAGAAGATATTGCGTAGTCTCCCGAACGCCGCCCAACCCAGTCTGATTCGACGATTGATCTCCTTCTCGAAGTTGGACTTACCCAGCTGGACTGTTTGTCCCAGGTATACATATTCGTCAACAACTTCGAGTGTAGAGTTTCTAACTTTCACTGGAGTTGGTATCACATGGACGTTCGACATGATCTTCGTTTTGTCCATGTTCATCTTAAGACCAACATCTTCAGAGACTCTACTGAGATCATCGAGCATAGTACTTAAGTCCTCCATGGTCTCAGCCATGACCACTATATCGTCGGCAAACCGAAGGTGAGTGATGTACTCGCCATTGATGTTAATGCCAAATCCCCTCCAGTCCAGAACCTTGAAAACATCTTCCAGTGCAGCGGTGAACAATTTAGGAGAGATAACATCTCCTTGTCTTACTCCTCGCTGCAATGGAATCGGTTTCGAGCTCCGGTCCTGGAGGCGAACTGACATATTGGCGTTTTCGTACAGGCACTTCAACACTTCGATGTACCGGTAGTCTACTTGGCACCGCTGGAGAGACTGTAGTACAGCCCACGTCTCGATCGAATCAAAGGCCTTTTCGTAGTCCACAAACGCTAAGCAGAGGGGCAAGTTATACTCTTCGGTCTTCTGTATAACTTGACGGAGCGTGTGTATGTGGTCTACGGTGCTGAAGCCTTTTCTGAATCCGGCTTGTTCAGGAGGCTGGAAGTCGTCGAGCCTGCGTGTGAGACGGTTTGTGATGACTCTCGAAAACAACTTATAGACATGGCTCAGAAGCGTGATGGATCTGTAATTCTTTAACAGGGTGTTGTCACCCTTTTTGAAGAACAACACCACCACACCTCTGTTCCATGCCTTTGGCGTTTTGCCTCTAAAGATGGCGGAATTAAACAGCTTTTGAAGGGCCCTAAGGACTGGTTTCCCACCCGCCTTCAGGAGTTCGGCTGTTATTCCGTCATCGCCTGGTGCCTTATTGTTTTTGAGTTGTTTGAGAGCCATCCTAATCTCGTACAGGCTGACGTCCGGTATATCTTCGGTATGGTGTCGAGTCAATTTAGCTCGTGGGTCGTTAGCTAAATTGGAGATGGGTCTTCGTGTTGATGTGTACAGCTGTCCGTAAAAGCTCTCTATCTCACTCAAAAGCTCAGGTTTGGATGAAACGATCCTACCGTCCCCAGTCTTCAGCTTCGCAAGCCAGCTCTGACCAATAGACAAATCTCTAGCAAAAACTTTAGAGCCTTTGTTCCGGTCAATAGCCTCTTTAATACGGTTGGTATTAAATTGGCGTATGTCGCGGGTGATCGACTTGGAGATTTGTCTATTGAGCCGGCGATATGATGCGGCATCTTCTGGGGATTGTAGAACCATTTCACTCCTTTCCTTCATGAGCTTTAGAGTTGGATCAGAGAGCCTCTTATTGCCTTTCTTCCGCTGGGTCTTAAAGAACTTTGACAGTGGAATAGACAGCTGCCACAAACCCGTCGTTATACTCATCCACATCCACGTCGCTGGGTAGGCAATCGAAACGATTTTGCAGTTCGAGCTGGAAGCTCTCGGGGTTTTGGAGTTGGATCGGTGCTGGTCGGAGCGTAGACTTTATCAATCGAGATCGCTCTAGCTTGACGCTTATATTTAATATGCCCCTTACAAGGCGGTGATCGCTTCCGGTTTTAACCGCGTTGATCACAGAGACATCATTAAATATATGCTTCTTAGTCGACATGATAAAGTCAATCTCGTTTTTGGTTGCACCATCTGGGCTCATCCAGGTCCACTTCCTGTGTTCTCGCTTCTTGAAGAAGGAGTTCATCATGTAGAGTCCCTCCTTCTCCATAAAACTGGCCAGTAAGTGACCCCGGTGATTACGAGACCCAACCCCAAATTGCCCCACTCTCAGCTCATCATCGTTTCGCTTGCCCAATTTCGCGTTAAGGTCCCCCATAACGATGGTGAAGTAGGTTTCAGGACTGTGCATGGCTTTTGATATGTCCTCATACACAGCTTCTACCTCTTCGTCGGAGTGTGAAGAAGTCGGAGCGTAGACCTGTATGACCTTCAACGAGTACCGCTTGGATAATCTGAGTATAAGGTACGCCACCCTAGTCGACACACTCTCGATCTTCACCACGTTGCTCACGAGGGACTTGTGGACGAGGAACCCGACACCTCCCTGGGACTGTTGGTCGCCCTCCCGGAAATAGAGCAGGTTACCGGACTTGAGGGTTATCGTGTCCTCACCCTCTCTTCGGACTTCCGATAGCCCAATAACGTCCCATCGTAACCCGCTCAGGTCTTCCTCGAGCTCAGCCAATCTCTCGTCTGTCCGCAGTGTGCGCGTGTTAAGTGTTGCCAGGGCCAAAGGTTGTCGGTGGTGGTAGCCGGATCTTCGCCGGAGATTCTTCGCACCCCTGACTCCGCTAGTGCCCTGACCGCTACCAAAGCCAGAGCACCGGGAGTCGCCGGAACCTCGGGGCCATTTTTTGTGTGTGCTTGTCATAGGGGGTAAATGCCATAATCGCCACGCTTGGCAGGCGGGTTGGCGATCGCAGTTTAGTACACCGCATTACAGGGATGCTGCTGCCCATCCACCGGTGGTTTTGGACGTAGTTTAACGACATACCCGGGTCGACATTATTATTAGAAGGTAAATGCCCATAATCGCCACGCTGGACAAGCGGATTGGTGATCGCAGTGATGTGTCCACTATGATGACGCTGCTGCCCATCATCAATCTTTTATCAAATAGTGGTCAGTGACACTTCAATCCCTTAGTCGACTCTTACGACACCCGCAGGAGGAGTTGGGGACTAATTAAATGGTTTGCTTAATTGGTCTTGTGGGTGCCGTAGGGCCGGTTATTGTGGCAATCATAAGGGAGGCTTATGTCCAACAGGGGACGTCTTTCGGCTGATATAATGACGATGGGCATTCGTAGTGGTGTTACTAAAAGTAACACTCTTAAGGTGGACCACTTCTTTGCAATTTAGGTTTGTCTTTGAATAAATGATGACAAAACACGAACAATATCTCTACATATAGTTCGAGAAATATAAATTGAATGTTTATTTTCACTTTAATGTAAGGAGAAAGTTACCAATTTATATTTCACAAACTATATGCAATTCCAAAGTCTCGATATTTGATCTATGTATGTATACCGAAGTCGTCAATTCAATCCTGTTCTTTATAGTGCTTTACGGTGAAGGAAATGAGAAATTTAAGGGTGTATGTGAAGTCCTAGGTACTGGGCCAACGGTGAGATCACGCAAAATACGCACTTTTGATGTCGAGTTGCGAAAAAAATGGCCATAATACAACAACAACACCGCCGCGTTGAAATGAGAACCGATGACCGGTGGGGTTCCTGGGGGGACCGGTGGTTCTCGAGTGGCGACCACGCACTGGACGACGCAGATTGGGAAGACCTCCCACAAGATGGAGCGACGATCTGGTAAAGGTTGCGGGTGGATCCCACTCGAACTCACTGGATGCGGGTAGCTCACGACTGATCTTTGTGGCAATCTCTGGGGGATGCCCATATCCAGCAGCAGCGGACGTCATTTCACTGATGATGATTAACAACAACAACCTATTGCTTATTTTGGGAACGAATTCTGTAAATTAAAAGTTAGGTAGCCTAATAACACCATCCTATAATTTCGGCTCATAAATCGACCTCGCAGTGTACATCGGACTTTATTTAACGGCCGGCCAAACGCGTCCGGCAATATTCACAGCGACATAGTTTACTGCGCGCGCCGTCTGTTCATTACGGCTGGAGACCAATTAATAGATAGACTGCTGATCTACGCATACGAACTTTTTCACTTAAATAATGTTTGAAGTTCTTAGAAGTTAGACTCAATAATGTCTTGTTCTACATTGAGATATTTAAGCACACATCATCAGTCTCTCTCAGTCCACTGCTGGACGAAGGCCTCCCCTATCAAATATGTATATGGGATGCCTATGGGATGCATTAAGGAGGTAAATTCCCATAATTGCCGCAGCAGTGTGGACTGCTGCGCATTAACAAAGTTCAAGCAACGAATATTGAGTGACACTTAAATCCCTCAGTCGACTCTTAAAACACTCTCTCACAATATTTCAGCAGTAACAATAATTTTGGACCTCAGCTTACAAATAAAAAATCCTTGATAACTGTACATAGTAGTCACATACTAGTATTATCCCTTGATTGTGCCTGCCACTTTAAGCTTGATGCTGAGATTGCCAGTCTTTACTCTCTCTGATCACGGCGCCAGTTTTATGACATTCGAATTTCGAATAGGAATAATTGACCGGTTTTAAATGCGCTTTTAAATACCGGAACGGAAGGCTTAATTATTGTTAACTTATTAAATTTATTGCCGCGACATTTCAACGAAATTAGTCGCTTATTGGATTTATGGTGGAGGATTGAAATCGGGTTTTAAGGTTTAGGGTTGCGTATTAGAAGGAAACCAAGAACCAACTGACCCTATAACTACGACCTCTCTCTCTCTCTCTCTCTCTCTCTCTCTCTCTCTCTGTCTTCTTAGCTTGATTATTCCCATCTGATTGTGGGGTCTGCTTTCCCTGTCTTTTCCTTCTACTTCGCATCCTACAACTAAAGCCAATTTGTTCATTTTCATTTCGCTGACGTGGTATTAGTGACAGCCCCATGTTGGGCGCCAATTGTAACGTGGCATTTCCTACCCTGCTTTGGGTAAAAACCCTTGATGAAACCCGCGTACAATATATGTTTCATAAAATCAGTAAATGCTTACTAAAATTGCCGCATTTCATGTCAGGGCCTAAGACTGAGACATTAAAACTGTAAGGTGCGTCAGCAATTTCCATAAGCTGTTAAAAAATGAAAGTGTTACTTTTTGTGACACAGTTTATTTGGGATAATGTATACAATAGCACTTATCTGTGCTTACCAATCATAAGGCCTGAAAAGCAGACGGTAAATAAGACGTCCACTGATGAACATAGGCCTCCCCTTTGGGCCTCCATATACACCGGTTAAGAGCGACCAGCAACCAGCGTCTGCCAGCGATCTTCATGAGATCATCTGTCCATCTCGTGGATGGATGTCCTGCGTTTGCCAAAATAAGGCTGAATGGGACATAAATAATGATGTACCTAACCCTAACATGGCAGAATAAAAAAAAATCGTCCGTTCTAGCCTCCTCTCCGCTGTGTAGACCAAAAAATTCTGTCTTTAGAAAAAAACAAAAAGTGGATCAAATAGTATGTATCTTATAAGATACACTGCCAAGTATATGGTTCAGAAAGGTTAATGACAGAACTGATATTTTAATAATTTTCAATTATGTTTACACTCTTCTGAAAGCCTACCGCAAACTTCAAGAACCGTTAATTTCTGTCAACTTTTTTTTAAATTCAGAATAAGCATCTTTCTTTGCCAATCCAATGAAGGCATCATCAACTGGTGTTACAGAGTCAGATACTGATGGTCAAAATCTAGTTAGTAAATAAAATACATAAATAATAATAAATGTATAATTATAGTGAAAAAAATATGTCGTGGAACACTGAGTGCCTAATCTCTTTTCACTCTTGACCGTATTATTATTTCGATGCTGCTAAATTAAATTTTACGTTTCCTTAATTCATTTTGGGAAAATGGACGTTTGTAAGAAAATATTATTTAAAATTAATTAAGTCGCTTACATAATTATGGAATGAAAATGAAATTGTATTGTATTCGGAGCTTTTCCTTGTTGTAATTTTTAATCGGAATCGTAATCGTTTTTGTGTGCGAGCTATAATAATTTGAGATCAAAAGTAAAACGAATATTTGCAAATAATGATAGTTGAGAAAATGAACTTTTTTCTGTCTGTTATCGCCATGGTCACCTGAGTCACGCAGGTTTTTTTATCTAAAATTATGCAGACATGCATGTATTTAGGTGGCCCACTAAGGTAAGGGCTTATTAACACCAGAAAAATGCGTATTTGTACAGTTGAAGTAGCAAAATTTTGCACAAAACTAGCGTGACTCTGGTGACTACAACTATGGCAATAACAGACAGAAAAGTTGATTCAGTCAGCTACATTTGTGTTAGTTTTTAGTAAAACGTCCCACTTTGTTGCTTACCATAAAGACGAGATTTCCTTGTATCTTCATATGAATAAACTGACAAAGCGGCTTTATGGCAAACGACAAAGTGGGACGTTTCACTAAACCCACTCACATTTATTTACCTACATAAATTATTACCAAACTAAAAAAATCAAAAACCGACGTCAACCGATCCTGTCATCAGATCCCAACTTATTGCTAATGAGACCATCTCGGAACTTTTTTTTTTTTTTTTTTTTTTTTTTTTTTTTTTTTTTTTTTTTTTTTTTAATACCACGTCGGTGGCAAACAAGCATACGGCCCGCCTGATGGAAAGCAGTCACCGTAGCCTATGGGCGCTTGCAACCCCAGGGGTGTCACATGCGCGTTGCCGACCCAATAAGAACTATACTCGTTAGTTCAAAAACAAATTACGAAATCAGTTGTCGATTTTCGGAAATATCGAGTAACATACGTAACAAAAAAATCTGTCCAATTTAGAACCTCCTCCTTATAAAAATACGTACTATCGTCAAAATTGAATCTTGACCCACAATAGGAGCTTGTCATACTAACATTGAAAGTCAAATTGTACGACAATTTAATACAATTATTAATCAATCGCATATAGAATCAATAACAAGTCTCAAACCCACAATAATATTGTGGGTTGGGATTCAATTCTGTCTATAGTACCTACAGCACTTCTGTCATTCTGTATACAGGGTGTTTGTTATGTCGTTAGCCAAATTTGGATATTTCATTCGCGATCACCAGTACACAACATTTTTGAAAAAAAAAGTGACACTTTTTTTTAGTTTTTTTTTCCGTTTTTTATCCGGCAAAACCATAATTTGTGGTCACTAGGCAAGTTTGTTTCAATCCGTGCGATTCGATGGCAGACAAAATGGTAGCAAGTTTGAGTAGTCAAGTCTTAGCCAATCAGGAGTTCATCACAAGCACCGATCAGCCGACGTCACTCACCCCACCATCGGCACTAAACAATGAATAAAATGTCCTAACTACATGCACGCACGATTGTTATTTGATTAAAACTGCCCAAGCGCATACCTACCTGTACCTGCTCGTCGTCATCAACAATTCAATTTGCTTAGAGAGTGCATTAGAATCGATATCTGAGGTAAACCAGTACGCGTTTGTATGACGGAACATTTAAGTTACTCCGTTCTTGAGGTCAAATTATGCTGGCTCGGCTGATCGCAAGATGCCATGTGCCATTTGTACAGCACTCTGTAAACAAAGAAGGAGTGCGTTTGCGTGAACGCACTCGAGTCTAACTACCCTCAGATCGGCGCGCAACTCAAAATACCCTCATTATTAGTACTGTATGCGATAGACTGATAATGCTGTCTCGTGAGATTTACCTGCAAGTTAAGCTCCACCTCCATTCCCCACCACGCGTAGGAAACTTGTTACGTACGTTATAACGCATTGAATTAGTTACCTTATGCGGGTTAATTAAAGTTGCAAACTCAAACACCCTTTCCAATCTGATTTGGCAGTTATGAGATGGCGGGGCAGTACGCAAAGTAAGCAAGTGATCATAGTGACCAAACATTCGTTAGATAATGGGATTTAAAAAAAAATCTATAACAAAAAGGATAATGAAAAATGGATTATTTTTGTTTTACCAAATATTTTTTTACGCCTTTACCCAACACATATTGCAATATGGCTAGTGATATAAAAAACACCCTGTATTTGGCTATTATTTCCATGATTACATAGACACAGGTACATGACGTACATCAGAATACAGTTTATTGCTCATCTCCAATATCTCAAGACAGCCAAAAAGCAACTTTATTGAATAAATGGCTATAAAAAGAAAACAAGACGTACGTTAGAGAGCTCTTGAGGATAACACAAGTTGCGTAGTGATGTGCTGATGTTCTTAATAAAAATGTAAAATATTGCCAATCGTAACGTTACAAGCAATAGAGGTCGAAAATATTGCCAACGTTATTAGTATGACTTGAAATGGGATATTTACCGTGTAAATTGGAATTGTTGAGCACCCGATATTGACAACACCGCCGAAGATTTCATTTGCAGCAATGCCGAAATATCGGGTGCTCAATAATTCCAATTGATATGGCAAATATCCCGTTTTAAGATAATACTAGTAATATGTTAATGACTAATATTGCCAACGTTCTATGGAAGTCGGCGACGCGAATCTAGAACGCCTGGATGGCTTGTCTCATAGCTGGTTACTTTAGGCTCGTGAGCCATACGATTTTTTGCCGTTGTGGTAGAAAAAAAAAAAGATTCTATACTGTGTTCTTTCTTGGGGTGAATTTTTTTATGTTTACACATAAAAATTACATACAACTAGACGCATACATTTTATCTTGTCTCTTAATTTGATTACCTCAACTAGATTGTCAGTATCAGACAATCTAGCCTAGCTAGCTAGGTAATCGCCATTTCCGTAAAATTTAATTTGAAGCAAATGTAGAGTAGGTATTTATTTAATTTTATTTTTCAAATGATACGATACAGTTGTAGCAAACCCAACTCTTCGCCAAACATTGCGAATATCGGCGAAAACAATGAAATATTGCTCTGTCACTTGCGATTAACACGCAAAGTGAATGACGCGTGCGCAAAGTGAATGATGATTAAAAAACGCGTTTTCTAGTGATTAAATTTGTTTATCAATATTACGGCAATATTTTCAGCAATAATAAACCAACTTTCTCGAGCAATTTGAACACAGCACATCACTAAACTATATTCTTCCCGCGCTTGACGAATCCTTTGATATTATTGAGTTCAATTTACGTTTTCATATCCAAAAGCTTGTAGGAACGCCTTTGAGACTCACAACTCATATTGTACACATACTAGCATGGCATATTATTAACTTTGTTATATTATGTTAACACGGAGCGTTTCATCACTAGTTGACTACAATATAGTTAAAAATAAATAAATAGAATATCTTGGGACATCTTACACAAATCGATCTAGTCCCACGGTAACCTCAATTAAGGTTTGTGATGTGGGTACCAACCAAGCGATGATATATATAATAGATATGTACTTATAGATACTTAAATACAATCATAGACAGCCACGACCAAGGAACAAATATTTGCTTCGTGGGCAGGGTAGCTACCATTTAGGTAACGAACGGCTGGAAAAAATAAAATAAAAACATCTTAGGACATTCTTGCGTACATCGCCCTAGTCCAACGGTAAACTTAATTAAAACGTCTTTACAGAGACATAGCCTCACGACTAATCGATGCCACTGGTGACCAGAGGGCTGGTCAATATTTCGCTCAGCGAATAAGCATTGCCATACAACGTGGCAATGCGGCCAGACTTCTGGGCACACTGCCCATTGGCAGTGATTTGGGTGAGATTTTTTATTTGTAGGCTTTTAATTTACATATATGTATTTTTTTATATTATTGATTATTTTATATAAGTAGTGTTAAATTAATTGTGTCATTGTATGTACTATTATGAAATAAATCAATATGTTTAACCGATTATAAAATAAGTAAAAAAAGTTTTAAGTTAAACGGTTTTTATTGCACCAAAAACTAGAAAATAAAAATTTGTTATAACTAACCTTAGATGCAATTTTCTGTAGATTACTCACGTGAAACTATTATCACTGTAGTTTTCCCAAGTCGGATGCTGAAAGCCACGTTTAGCCTCTATGTCAGTGGATTAAGCGTTACCTAATCGGAAACTTTTACCAAACTGAAATAAAAACGTGGGGCGTACGCAATTGTGATTAAGTTACTATAGTCATTTAAGAACACACATATAAATCAAGACAGCAATAGTGTAATAAGTTTTGTTCTGGCCTTGATAAAAGCTATTTACCTCTGTGGAAGTGATGGAACAGATGGATGATTAATTGCAAAATTATAGCTACAATTACATATTTTGCACTTGTATGTTTCTTTCTTCATAATAACGCCCCACGTTTTTATTTTAGTTTGGTAAAAGTTTCCGATTAGGTAACGCTTAATCCACTGACATAAAGGCTAAACGTGGCTTTCAGCATCCGACTTGGGAAAACTACAGTGATAATAGTTTCACGTGAGTAATCTACAGAAAATTGCATCTAAGGTTAGTTATAACAAATTTTTATTTTCTAGTTTTTGGTGCAATAAAAACCGTTTAACTTAAAACTTTTTTTACTTATTTTATTTTCAAGTTTTTAGTACATATGTTAAGTTAATTTCCGATACTACACCTATGTTGTTTGTACCTAATATGTAATACAATTACGCATGCTAAGTAGCGTTTATACTCTCGCGCTTTCATCACGAATTACGACAAATATGTAAAAGTAATGGACATTTTTTTATGTGTAACGGGAGGCGAATCCCTGCGGAATAGATATTTTTAGAAATCCGACACCATTTTTTTTTAATTTTGACAAATAAAAAGCAAAGGCTCGACGTGGTTAACCCTTAATTCGATACCGGGTAAAATACTAGACATCCAAAATACAAAAATCTACACAAGAAACCAAAACGCTGAAGCGAAAACTAAGCAGTGTAAGTGTATTGCATAATGATTATTATTCTGAAAAAAAATGTGTCTAGCCAACAGAAACGCTCGTTTGCCATAAATCGCCGCCAAGATACCCAATTGGGAAGGACACGTCGCCCGGCCTAACGTTAACAATTTTTTTTTTCGTAATTTTGTATGATAAGGTATTGTTTAATTTGCACATCTATTTAACTAAATACTTGAAGTACATATTTATATTTAATTGAAACTTCTAACACAGTTCATGAATGAGTTTATACCTTGCAAAGTAGAATGTCTAGTATCTTTCCCGTTGGCAACTACGCCATGTTTTATGTTGTTGTTGCTATGTCCAGTATATTTCCCGTTGCCAATGATACGGTGTTTTTACTATGTCCAGTATTTTTCTCGTTGCCAATGTTGCCGTGCTTCATCAACACATTATAATTTCGAGTAAAACCACTCAAATGAAATGAAAATGGGACACTTTTTATGTAAAAACCAGTACTAAGTGACCTGCAATAACATCTATGTCATAATATCGCTATATGGCCATTTTTTTACTTACTACTGATAACGACGTAGGTACTAATAACGAAATAGATCTTCGCACTCAATGAGCTTTTGCTGCCCAATATATCAAAGAATTATTAATATATTTATATATTATTTTTATGTAATGTATTTCTAATAAAGCTGTGTAATTTCAAGTCCAAAAAAAGTTTCCGAGATGCCGAAAACTCAGACGAGGAAGATGCTGCACAGCAGTACTGAAAACAAAACAGCATATTTTCAGTGACTCCCAGTATTGATTTTTGATTGGAGTGACTTAATTTCTTTTATTTAAGTCCAACAAACATGTAAACAAAAGTCAATCTGAAAAAAGTTTTGCTTCCCGTATGATAAGGACATCATTCGGACATCGCTGTTGATTATGAGCCAAGTAAACTAAGCCATTCTAAATGCATTGATTTTACTAAATTGTGAACCTACATCGTAGAACCTGTGAACTACAAATGGAAAAAAGATACACTTAAATCACAGGCTGACATAGAACCAAGTGAATTTATATTTACCATTTATAAAAACTTATATTTTTCTATGTCAGCCTTGAATTTCAGTGTCCCTTTTTTTTCATTTGTAGTCCACAGGTTCTAAGATATTACTACTTACTTATTGAAATTATAAGTTTTTTAATAAGGATTTTAACATAAAATATCTTGTTTCATATAATATATGTAAAAAAAAATTAAAAATATAATAAACTAAATTAACCGTACAATTGGCAATGGCAAAAATACTGGACGTTCAAGCCCAATGTCTATTCACTGCATAGTTGGCAATGTGCAACATACTTGACATATGATTTCTGAAAAACTATCCATAAGCGATTTTTTTTATTAATTTTCTGTTATTTAAAATCATACAAATAGGCATAAAAACTATAGTTTTATGTATTTTTTCAAAAAAAGTGTCGTTGTCGATTTAAGGGTTAATGTAAGGTTGAATGCCTGAAGTATCTCAAATGGACGTGTTATTCATACAATAAGTACCTTAGATAACAGAGATCTGACAATAAGGAATATATCAATCAATTTGGTTTATTAAGAATTTCAAGTTTAAATTTTTATACAAGTCGAATTTCGAGACTATAAAATATAAACTCATTCTCTGAGTCGACCAACCGGAGGACCGCAGGTCTCACGGAAAGTCCGACGCGAACCGAGGGCCTAAAGGGTCAATCCATGCAATCTATCAACCGGAGGGCCATAGACCCGACGGCATTATGGCACGCAATACGTGAATCCGAGATACTCACACTCTCTGTATATCAACTGGAGGACCGCAGGTCCAAGTGCATGTCCTACGCAAACCACCTGCGCTGTCAGCCTATCAACCGGAGGGCCGCAGGCCCGACAGCTGGCCCTACACGATTCACTCACGCTGTCACTCTGTCAGCTGCAGGACCGCAGACCCGACGGCTCGCCCTACGCGATTCACTCACGCCGTCACTCTATTAGTTGGAGGGCCGCAGGCCCGACGGCTCGCCCTACGCGAACCACTCACGCTGTCACTCTATCAGCTGGAGGGCCGCAGGCCCGACGGCTCGCCCTACGCGAACCACTCACGCTGTCACTCTATCAGCTGGAGGGCCACAGGCCCGACGGCTCGCCCTTCGCGATTTATTCACGCTGTCACTCTATCAGCTGGAGGGCCGCAGGCCCGACAGCTCTTCCTATACGATCCACTCACGCTGGCACTTTATCAGCTGGATGGCCGCAGGCCCGACGGCTCGCCCTACGCGATTCACTCACGCTGTCACTCTATCAGCTGGAGGGCCGTAGGCCCGACGGCTCGCCTTACGCGAACCACTCACACTGTCACTCTATCAGCTGGAGGGCCGCAGGCCTGACGGCCCGCCCTACGCGAACCACTCACACTGTCACTCTATCAGCTGGAGGGCCGCAGGCCCGACGGACCGGCCTACGCGAACCACTCACGTGGAGGGCCGCAGGCCCGACGGGTCGCCCTACGCGAACCACTCACGCTGTCACTCTACCAGCTGGAGGGCCGCAGGCCCGACGGCTCGCCCTACGTGAACCACTCACGCTGTCACTCTATCAGCTGGAGGGCCGCAGGCCCGACGGCTCGCCCTACGTGAACCACTCACGCTGTCACTCTATCAGCTGAAGGGCCGCAGGCCCGACGGCTCGCCTTTCGCGAGTCACTCACGCTGTCACTCTATCAGCTAGAGGGCCGCAGGCCTGACGGCTTTCCCTATACGATCCACTCACGCTGTCACTCTATCAGATGGAGGGCCGCAGGCCCGACGGCTCGCCCTACGCGATTCACTTACGCTGTCACTCTATCAGCTGGAGGGCCGTAGGCCCGACGGCTCGCCTTTCGCGAGTCACTCACGCTGTCACTCTATCAGCTAGAGGGCCGCAGGCCTGACGGCTTTCCCTATACGATCCACTCACGCTGTCACTCTATCAGATGGAGGGCCGCAGGCCCGACGGCTCGCCCTACGCGATTCACTTACGCTGTCACTCTATCAGCTGGAGGGCCGTAGGCCCGACGGATCGCCCTTCGCGATCCACTCATGCTGTCACTCTATCAGCTGGAGGGCCGCAAGCCCGACGGCTCGCCCTACGCGAACCACTCACGCTGTCATTCTATTAGCTGGAGGGCCGCAGGCGCGACGGCTCGCCCTATGCGATCCACTCACGCTGTCACTCTATCAGCTGAAGGGCCGTAGGCCCGACGGATCGCCCTACGCGATTCACTTACGCTGTCACTCTATCAGCTGGAGGGCCGTAGGCCCGACGGATCGCCCTTCGCGATCCACTCATGCTGTCACTCTATCAGCTGGAGGGCCGCAGGCGCGACGGCTCGCCCTATGCGATCCACTCACGCTGTCACTCTATCAGCTGAAGGGCCGTAGGCCCGACGGATCGCCCTACGCGATTCACTTACGCTGTCACTCTATCAGCTGGAGGGCCGTAGGCCCGACGGATCGCCCTTCGCGATCCACTCATGCTGTCACTCTATCAGCTGGAGGGCCGCAAGCCCGACGGCTCGCCCTACGCGAACCACTCACGCTGTCATTCTATTAGCTGGAGGGCCGCAGGCGCGACGGCTCGCCCTACGCGATCCACTCACGCTGTCACTCTATCAGCCGGAGGGACGCAGACGCGACGGCTCGCCATACGTGAATCACTCACGCTGTCACTCTATGTATATACTCTATGGGGCTCGTCGCGCGTGAATTGGGTGGAACCGATGGCCATTGGGGCGGTAAGGTTCTCGAGTGGTGGTCACGTACCGGAAGGCGCAGCGTGGGTAGGCCCCCCACAAGGTGGACTCATGACCTGGTGAAGGTCGCTGGATGCGGGTGGCACAGGGCTGGTCCTTGTGGCATTCTTTGGGGGGCCTATATTCACCAGTGACCGTCTTTCAGCTGATATGATGATGATGATAATTAAATCCGTATGTTTCTACCAAATATCTAAAGCAGTACTGCAAAATCTACATATCGCAAAACCTAGCGGTTGTGGCAGGCAGTAACACTGGAGTATCAGATTTGAGGAGTTGGATGTTAGTATTAACTTCGCATGTTTCTACTTAATATCTAAAGAACTTCTTTTAAATCAAGATATCGATAAATGATAAATTTTGCGGTTATTGTAGGCAGTACTGCAGCATCAGGAGTGAGGAGTTGGAAGTCAAGATCAGGCTGTTAGTATTTGATTATGCCAAACATGCTATACTTTCATTTTCACGTGTCTAACACTCTCGGTTAAGGTAAGCAGTACGTCTGCAGCATCAGGCTTTGAGGATACAAGGATACAAATATCATAATATTGCATTGTCATGGGGACATGATAAGAGTTCCAAATTTTATTGATTTCGGTGCAGTAGAAGTGGTCGAAAAATCGATCACAAGATTTGAAGCATCGACGACAGTTGATACGCGGTGAAGTTAATAAAAACCGTTTAAAAACGTATGTTGGTACATTCCATGAAAAAGTCTTGTCGGGAACGTCACGACTATGACAGCTACCTTAGAAATTATGTGAAAAGTGCGTTAATCACTACATAGTATAAAATAAAGTCACTTTTTCTGTCCCTATGTCCCGTTGTACGCTTAAAACTTTAAAACTACGCAACGGATTTTGATGAGATTTTTTTTAATAGGTAGAGTAATTCAAGAGAAAGGTTTTTATGTAGGTATAGTACCCGTGCAAAGCCGGGGCGGGTCGCTAGTTCTCTATAAATACACATATCCAGATATAAAATTAAGGAACACCAAAAAGTGTAATCGTAACTTTCTTAGATGTATTTGTACGCAAAGAATGGCGTCACGTACCTACCCGAGATTCTCGTGGAATGCACCTGTTATATTTGATCGACGACACACAGGATGTAAATTTAATACTGGTGATATTTAGGACAATTTTTTTCCCCTATCAGGATCGAAAGAGCTCACGATTATGAGCATAAATAATATAAAAAATACCTATGTTACAAAAGTGTTAAGAAAGTGGGGGTAAACTGCCTATTTGCGAGTTACCAGAATGTTGTAACACGTTATTTCTACGGGATTTCTAATATTTCGCTCAAAAGCTTCTGTTTTCTAGAGAATATCCGTATTGCATTATTTTCTTGAAAACATTGGATATCCTAGGAGCTACAAAGGTGGTAAGGTCCAATGAAGGATTTTGTCAATGATTATTGAAAAGTTGGAGAAAACCCGCGTCACAGACATATATGACGAGAGCACACCAACTTACGTCATCTTTTTCTATGTTATATTTCTCTAGCTTTTGTCTTAAAACTGTCGGCTCAGTTAACCTCAGAATTTTAATAATACCCGGTACCTCTACCATGCGACTAAAGCCGTGATTCGATAGGCAACTTACTATCTATCCATCACGCTCGCACGGCGTTGATATGAATGAGATGGAAAGTTAAATACGAGGCAAACGTCAAATTGAAACGGTATCATAAGCTGACAGATGTCACGTTAGTTATTTACTAGATAAGTCGCCGCCCCCGGCGAATAAAATGATAACTGCAAAAACCTAATTTTTCAGGAGAAAATAAAAACATGTTTTTGTCGTTAACTTCATTAATACTAAACGTATGCAAATTATGTAAAGTTCTAACGATAGCTAATTTTTGTAGCATTCTGAAAAAATAGGGTAACCTTTTCGGGTAAACATACCGAAAAAAAATTATTTCAAAAACAAAAAGTTAGTCAAAATTTACCATCATCAAGGATATAATAATATTGATTATCATTTTATTCACATTGCGGCTACGCCAACATCAAATATTGCACCATCATGTTATAATTTTATTCAGAGGGTGACCAGGGTGCAAGCTAGTGAGTATAATACTACAATATCACATTATTCCGGTAAATTTAGTGTTAATCTTTTTAAAAAAGGCTTTTAATCTAGATTAAAAATAAAACTGTAATATGGTAATCAGCATTAATTTTATTGAACAATAAAATTGAAATAGTTAAACTTAAACCTAATAAGTAAATTGGCAGTATGATTATTATAATTAATTACTGACCATTACTAAAATTTTATTATTATGATCGGGTGTCTCCTCAATCTTTCTAACATTATTTAATACAGCCATAAGACGTGAAGTCCTTTGTTTATACATTTTGCAGTCAATCCACTTATATAAGTTATATATCAGAAATTACCGCCCAAGTGCGAGTCGGACTCGCGCGCCAAGGGTTCCCTACCATTATCAATTTATCATAAAAAAATAAAAAATGTTTTTAAAGACAAGCTTTTATAGTACCTAAACAATAAAAAGAAAAAATAAACCATGACATTCATAAAATCCACGGTTTTGTAAGCCTTACCTAACGAACCACAAAATGGTTAAATTTAGCTGAACAATAGTGTCGTCAGCAAAAGTATGATATACCTTATAAAAGTTATAAACAAACATTATTTATCTATAAGAAGTTTATTTACATTCTTTCCAAATTAAAATTTTGTCGGAGTCGAGGCCAAAAAAAATGTGCGACAAGCTTTCAATCTGGATATAATATAGATAAACTTCTTATGGATAATGTTTGTTTACACATAAGTACATATATGTGTCATACTTTTGCTGATGACACATCTATTGATCAGCTAAACTCAACCCTTTTGTAGTTCGTTACTTGTAATATATTATTCCCCAGTCTATCCATTTCAATTAACGCTTCATTGTTGTCAGGTCTCTTTTCAGTTAATTTGTGCAATCTAATTCTTCAATCTGTAGACTGTCTAAAGACTGAACTCTACACAGAGCTTCTTAGTTATGCTTGTCCAGCAGCGAAACATTTCGAACCTAAATAAACCACGGCATGATCGAATGCACTTCCCTGCATCTTATGAACTGTTGACGCCCAGCATAATACAACAGGTAACATTCTTCGTTCCGCTGTGCCGTGACTTTTTATCTGGAACTGCACTGATATGGGTTCTATAATATGAATTGGAATACCATTTCCGTTCGATCGCATTCCCGAATTTTATTCGAACTAATGGAATATCTGTCAGAAGAGTAAGAGAAACGACATTAAAATTCTAATAAACCTGCCTTGGAATACGATTATGCTTGAAGGCTTACCGAAAATGTTATATTTAGAGCATCTATTTCTGTCAGTCCTAGGAAGACGTCATCGATGACCGATGCATTTGAGAAAGTATATCGCTAACTAATATTTATATCTTTGGATGCTCCGGGCCTTCGGCCCTGTGCAAGGCTCGGCCTTCGTCCTTCGCAGGTGGCCTATGGCCATCCGTTTCGTTTTCATGTTACGCTATTTCATTGTGTAGCATGGTAGTGCTGGTCTCTGGCAGCTCGGCCTTCAGCCTCGCGAGCTGTAGCGCCTCGTGCAATCGCTTCGTGCCTTCGTCCTTCGCAAGAGCCAGCTGTCGGGCCAGCGGCCCTCCGTTTTGTTTTACAGAAACACTCTTCCATCGCGTAGCCTGGACTTATACACTGCACGGGGTTCATAGGGCCTGCGGCCTTCAGCTTCGTTTTCATGTTATATTATTGCATTAGTAGCATGATAGCGCTAAGCTTTGGGCTACAACCCTCTGATTCGCTTGTTTAGTCGGTCCAAAAGAAGGCATGTTTATAAAATGAACTCAAACGTTAATAGCTACATATTATAGTATAGACCCCAAAGTTACGGAAGCATACAAAATCGCCGCCCACTGACTTAGACTAACAGTGTGAGTGGTTCGCGTAGGGCGAGCTGTAAGGCCTGCGGCCCTCCGGCTGATAGATTGACAGCGTGAGTGGCTTGCGTAGGGCGAGCTATAGGGCCTGCGGCCCTCCGGCTCATAGACTGCAGGCGTGAGTGGTTCCCGTAGGGCGAGGCTGTCGGGCCTTCGGTCTTCTGGCTGATAGACTGACAGCGTGAGTGGTTCGCGTAGGACGAGCTGTAGGGCCTGCGGCCCTCCAGCTCATATACTGACAGCGTAAGTGGTTCGCGTAGGGCGAGCTGTAGGTCCTGCGGCCCTCTGGCTCATAGACTGCCAGCGTGAGTGGTTCCCGTAGGGCGACCTGTCGGGCCTTCGGTCCTCCGGCTGATAGACTAACAGCGTGAGTGGTTCGCGTAGGGCGAGCTGTAGGGCCTGCGGCATATGGTCAGCCTCCGTAGCCTAAGTTGGTAGTGACCCTGCCTACGAAGCTGGAGGTTCCGGGTTCGAATCCCGGCGAGGGCATTATTTGTGTATACTTGGTCATGACTGTCTATGTATTTAAGTATCTATATGTATATATCTATTATATATATCGTCGCCTTGTACCCACATCACAAGCCTTATGAGCTTACCGTGGGACTAGGTCAATTTGTGTAAGATGTAAGATGTCCCAAGATATTTATGTAATGCATTTGCAATAGCAGAGTTATTACTGTTACGGATTTTAGGTGATTTGTGTAAGTTGTCATTTGACTTGACTTGACTGTAAAATCGTACATGCGGTGCCTATCGAGTTATATGTCTGTGCCCGCGTAGATCCTACAAAGTCAGCGAGTACACGTGAGATATGAGATTGAAATGGAAAAGATGTTTGACTCATAACGGATTTGTTTTGGTCAATGACTGGTGTTACCGTAAATAAGTTTTGTCGCATAAGATAACTAACTATACATACAACAGCCTTCGAATTTCTTTTGTTCCAGAAGTATGCATTAAATTGTCAAATTAAAAGAAACGTAACGAAGTCAGTGAAGTAACCAAATAAATACAGAGTTAAATAATATAAAACCGGCCAAGAGCATGTTGGGCCATGCTCAATGTAGGGTTCCGTAGATATTCAAAAACGGCTGGGCCGATTATGTTCGAAATATAATTATTTATTTACAAATTAAAATTCATGATTTTAGGCATATTTTTTGGATCCATGGATCAAAAACTAGATGGGTGAAGTCAATTTTTTCTAATTCTAGAGTGATTATCTGCGAAAATATTTACTTTAGACAAAATTTTTGCTACCACTTTGTCAACTTGATTAATACGTATACGTATAACTATACCAAATTACCAATTTCTAGTTCTAACGGCCACTGAGCTATGCTGCGGCCAGACAGACGGACATGGCGAAACTATAAGGGTTCCTAGTTTACTACGGAACCCTAGAAATGGGGTTTACTCGTGTCATGCGTATTGTTACAGACATTCATAACCTTAAACTTGTATGAAAAAAAAATCCCGTCCTTGTATTTTGTCAGCCTCCGTAGTTTAGTTGATAGTGACCCTGCCTACGAAGCTGGAGGTTCCGCGTTCGAACCCCGGCGAGGGCATTATTTGTGTATTTATTTATCACAAATATTTGTTCCTTGGTCATGGCTGTCTATGTCTAGGTATGTATTGAAGTATCTATATGTATCTATCTATTATATATGTCGTCGCCTGGTACTCACATCACAAGCCTTAATTGAGCTTACCGTAGGACTAGGTCGATTTGTGTAAAGATGTCCGAAGATATTTATTTATTTTGCATTGACTTGTATTTCGTGAAAATCCGACTGAATCTCAAACTCATTTCAGATTAGTCAGTGCATCTCGCTTGCTCCTTGGCTTATGATATCACAATGTCAGAATAAAACAAACTTAAGAGTAATTGCGCTTATATATCCCCGTCCACGTTATCCAGAAATAGTTTCAGGACTCATACAAATTGCGTGTGTGTTGAATTATTTATCAAAGAAATTGCGCTGACAAATGAAAAGTAATGAATACTATATGTGTTGGTCAGGGATAAGGTAAAGAAAGAGACGTACAATCTTAGTCCGGGAATACACCAGAGTTATTTTGTAAATAAGTTGTAGGGACGAAGCTATACTCAAGAATGCGAGGTGAATAAAATATCACTATCTCATTCCTTAACACGTACTTATATATTGATTTAAACTTTCACGATTATCACTCATATTTTAAAGACAAACGGGTCTTAATCGTAACGTACTTATAACTTGCAATAGTAGATTATACACCAAGGGAATAAAGCACTGTTTTATGTCACGGGCGCGACATTGAATCTGAATGTAACGAAGGACTCCTAGTTTTAAGCGAGCTTTCTTTTCTCACCTTAAGCGAGACAATCAAAAACAGGCTTAGTAATACTTAGTAGATAATATTTATTGCCGCAAATTTAATAGTGTTGAAACTTAAGGTGCGCTTAAACCAAAAGAGCATTCGCTGTTTTAGTGCCCGTTCTAAGAAATCAACCAATCACGTTTTGTGTACCGATCGAATTTCGTAGAGTGGGAGGTTAGAACAGCGAATGCTCTTTTAGTTTAACCGCACCTTTACTCTTTCACGGTGATAAGCTTGGTAAAATCCAAAAGCAATCGCCAACTACAAGTTTCCCATTACAAATACTCTGTAAAGAAAATCTACAAATAAGTAGAATCTCAACCCTTTTATATGCGTCCAAATTTTTTTTAATTTTTTTTATTACAAATATACAAAATTAAAACTATAATATTATAACTACACTATAAATATACTAAACTAAATCTTTTTTAAAATTTGCAGCGCCATCTGACGGCATCATCAAGCAGAATGATAATGGCTAGTACGAATATTACAGTCTTCTACATTTACTTGTCTATTTGAACGAAGATTCAGGATAAGTATTGTAAGGTAGCATTATTTTTAGTACGTTGTCATAGTTGTTTACAATAACAACTCAATAATGGAACGACCATGGATATAAATAATGCCTATATTATTATCAAGTAAGTAAACATACAGACCGCCATATATAGACACCGTAGCTACAGTATAATAATATATAAATACTCTATCTAATATACTCAGGTACAGTATAGACACACCCTGCCTTCTACCGAAAGTGCGTCTCCCCCCCCCCCCCCATACCATAGTTTTCAAATCTTTTGGATGCTATTGCATGTTACAAAATATTGATAATTTAAAAAAATGCGTAGGTTTACACAATGCGCAATTTGGATTTTTTTTAAGTGCGACACATTGCTAAAGAACACAGTAGAGCATTAAAAAATCATTACATTAACACTTTTCACAGACAGAAACCAGTTTGTAATAAAACTCGTAATTTACAGTTTCATTTTCACACACACATTTAAGAAGGTAAATGCTTATTAAATGTTTATTAATAGCTTTACGTCTTATGAGATTGGAGAACAATTAATAATTTGAGGATTTTGAGGTATATTCCAACGCGCTTGTCTGGAAATTAATGATTTTCATTCATACCTCATAATATCAATTCCGTACGAGAACGTTTAAATATGGGTAAATCATAAACAAACAATTTTTAATAATTTTTACCCAAAAAAATGGTCTAATTTATAAGGAAACTAAAAGCCCAATGTTTTAGGCCAAATAAAATAGATAATGGCGGTCAAAGAATTAAATTAATTAGACATTGTACTCAAATTAACTTTAATCATTAAATTAAATCATTTAACTCAAATTAAAATTTTAAGACACTGGCTTGTTGTATCCCATATCACATCATCAGCCTATACAGTGTGTAAATCTAATACGGGCGATCAATTAAACCAGGCATGGGATTCATTAGTGTAATCATGGATTACAAGGTTTTTTTAAAGTTACTCTTAATTTAGACCCCACAGATTTTTTTTAAGATTATCGGAGCAGCAATGTAGGTACGAACATTTGTTATTGTTGATGACAGTCAGTTATGTCATCTGCTTTAGAAATTAGCTGTCAACGAGAGTTTAACTCCCGTATGTTGCTCTACATTGCGCGCCGAATTATTTTGTATGGAAAATTGTATTGCTCTAATTTTAAGTAAAAGTTATTTGAATGTACTTATTATATCGTAAACTAACACCCTTTAAGAGCTTCGCCCGTATTAGACTTACACCCCGTATAAATCCACTGCTGGACAACGGCCTCTCCTTAGCCTATGCATATAGACGCATTAGAAGGTAAATGCCCACAATCGCCACGCTGGGAAAGCGGGTTGGCGATCGCAGTAGTGTATCCACTATAATGATACTGCTACTCATTATCAATCTTAAATAAATAAATAAATAGTCACTGACACTTCAATCCCTTAGTCGACACTTTGCTGAGCTTTGGAGGCCGTAAGATGGTATGAATACCTGGTTCAGGTAAAATACCTTAAATGAGGTCCGACAATGCCAGTGATAGACAAACAAATCTGCATTAATAATATATGTACTGTTGATATCAAACGGGGACGGCAATGAAGGGGTCAGAAAGGCCCCTGTCCGCAATACGCCCCCGGGGCCTTGTGTTAAATCATTATAAGCCATATTTAATCACAGTAAACCAGTTTTTGTTTTTGATACGCAGAGTGTAAGTTTTAATTAACCGACTTCAAAAAAAGGAGAACGTTCTCAATTCGACGGATTTTTTTTTGTGATCGAATATGTATAACACTGAGATGGCACCAACTCGGGTTCTGATGATGGGATCTTGGAGAAATCGGTTGAAGTCGGTTGTTTTTAAATTTTAAATTTGGTGTTTATTAAAGGGTGCATAAAAAAACGTTCGGTACAGATGTAGGTATTACAAAATCTTTTTCCTTGGGCTTTACATTGAAACGTCTGATTTTATTTATTGCTGTCACAAACTCAGTATCCATTGTACTGAAACTAATTGAGACAGAAGAATACATTCCAACGTTTTCGTAAAAAGCCAAGTATTTAAGAACAACATATCGCAGCTTATTGATTTAAACTTTCACGATTATCACTCATATTTTAAAGACAAACGGGTCTTAATCGCGTAAACTTACGTTTAATTATATCCTGACGTTTCGGGCATGACGTTACACCCGTGGTCGCAGGTGGTGTCTGCCTGGTTTGTCTTTAAAATATATCGCAGCTTATTCTTACACAATTTAACAATATTAACAACAGCAACGTTTCAACGTATCAATAGCTTTTTTAATAAAGCCCATACCTATACAAACTTCCTTGAAAACAAGGGATTCTAAAATGGTTGTCTCGCATATTGAGCCGGACGCTTTGCCGGAGGCCAAATCCTAATACCCTTACTAATCTCCCTTGGCATAAAAAACCCAACTTTCAATGTATACAGCGTGTTACCATGACCCTGGCTTTTAGGAAAATGGACAATAATACGCATTGCTATAGCAATCGTTTTGTAGTATTAACAGTTGACAAATATTTTAATTAACTGTAAAATTAATTGTATTTCCTTCGAACGATTAATATAAAGCGTGTATTGCTTAATTGTCAAACATTGCGAGTGACTGCTGTGTCATTTTCAAATGCTAATACTTAAAATAAAAGATTCATTTTAAAGTAGGTACATTGATTCTCAGTCAACTTTTCTGAGAGTGTTAAATAATTTTTAATATTGAGTTTTTAATGAAAACATACTCAGGGTTTGATTGAGAATCTGCATCATATTGCTCAGTTTCAAAAGCAATCTGGGTGATGGTCTCACACTGTCTAATCTCGCTCGCATCAATGCACTTTCTTTAAGTATGAACGAGATCTCCGATGATGATTGTTGATGAGTTCGGTAAATTTTCCGTAAAATTCATGCTTGTTTGAAGTTGAACCAGGTAAGAGTAAAAGAGTAAGTGTTCTCAGCTCTGGCAGATATAGTACGTCCAATTTTAAAGACCTGTTTCGCGATACAAATACTATTTGTGAACTGGGCCTTACAAAAGTGGATAGACTATACTTTTGCGATACTCGACCTGAGAGGCATTAGGTCGGTTCTGTGGATATGAGATATATCTAAATTCGACCTTGTCTCAAAAGCATAAAGTTACATTTACAAGTCAGAGAAGTTTCTAAATCCGACCTTATGCCTTTCATGTCGAGCTGATTTCGAGCATTTCTGGCACGCAACGAATATTATAGTTAGGTACTATTCGTTGCGTGCCAGCTATTCGACCACATTTCAAAATTGAATTTTATGGAAGATGTGGCCATATTGCAGAAAAATATGGCCACTTTCACCACACAATTATATTTTCAGATGTGGCCGTATAGCAGGTACGCCACGTATTATCGCATCAACACGATTGATCGATGATCGTGCTCCTTACTCATACTTAAAAAATGTGTATAGGTGCGAGTGAGATGAATATTGAACGAAGTTTGCGCATCAACATCATTGATTTTGTGCCCCGTTCACACTTAGCACTTAGCGTGTATTCGTGCGAGTGAGATGTGAATTAATCGAAGTTCGTACATGAAGTACGCATATTCACGGCCCCATAGTAAGGTAACAGGATCCAATATAATGGAATACTTCGTTATTTGCAGAACACGGGTACTTACAAATATGCCCGGGGCAAGTATTAATACATAGATACGTTAATCGTGACGACATGCCTCAGAATAGCTGGAATAGCTTCGGGAACATTCGTTGGCCTTTGTAAGTTTTTTTTATAAGCTTTTAGAGACAGTTAGGGCGTCATCGTTAGTTGATAAAAGAGTGACAATGGACACATTACTGCGATTGCCAACCCGCTCAGCGTGGCGATTATGTGCATTTAATTTACCTCCTATAATGCTCCCATATGCATAGTTAATAGGAGAGTCCTATTGGTGCAGTGAACTGAAATGATGATGTGAGGGAGTAAGGCTGTGTTTCCACCAGAGACGTACGAGGATGTGTTTCCATACAAATGATATCAATTAATATCGAGCGAGGTGTCATTTGTATGGAAACACATCCTCGCACATCTGTGGTGGAAACGCAGCTTAATAATTTATTTTGTCAGCCTCCGTAGCCTAGTTGATAGTGACCCTGCCTGTGAAGCTGGAGGTTCCGGGTTCGAATCCCGGCGATGGAATTATTTGTGTTTTTATTTGTTACAAATATTTGTTCCTTGGTCATGACTGTCTATTGATTTCAATATATGTATGTATCAATCAATATACAGAGTTGTAAATCCAAATGGGTCAGTATGGTGGTTGTGGAAACTATAACAGATAGCGAAATCTTGTCTTAGGAACCATGACGTCCCAGAAATCGAACCAGAACTTTAAAAAAAAAATTCGTTATTTTCCTTTGGATATCGGCTAGAGCTACACGCTCTTAAGTAGTAAATGTTACTAAGAAACATGATATCTAAAATTAATAAAACGCATTGCTTATAAACAATGAAGTTTTATTTTTCAATACTTCAGTGCCTGACTTTGTATGTAAGTAAGTTACAAGCTAAATTAGTATGAGAGATATCGAAATCCGTTCTTAGGAACCACACTATTTTTATTTAACCTCGTAAGGCCCAACGTCCTATTTTTAGCACAAACAATTTTATTCATAACGGCTCATGACGCCAAATTTTTCAAAGAATTATGAATTTAATTTTGTAGGTCACAAAATTAAACATAAAATGTCCTTTTTTACACTGGGTTATTATTTCACTTGTCCTAAAAATACTTAGAATGGGCCTTACGAGGTTATATAATACGAGTATATTACACAGGTTGGTACCTATACCTACCTACTCGTTAATTTAAAGCATAAGTTAAGATAAATAAATAGTCAGTCTGTAAATGAAAGTATAGACTTTCCTCTTTCATTGCAACGTGTATTTACAAACTTTCTTAGCCAATTACCAAGGCTAGACCTAATAAATTAGGCTATCCGTACCTAAGGGTTAAAGTTTTATGAAGGGATACGTATTGAAGTTGAGCAAGCTTCAGGCGAAATAATAGACAAGTTTAGCGCATTGAACATTGTATCGTTCATAGCACAAAAAAGCATATATCAATAGGAAAACAAAGGCGGTTAGGCTCTTTTAGAATGCCCGGAAGCATTTAATGTAACTTCGTAACAAGGTGTGTTCTTCCATTCGCTTACATAGTGAGTGTTTATGAGTCTTATTTGAACCACCAGATGAAGTCTTTTCCTGTATTGGTTAGTTTATTTGAGATTTCTCACTTTAGTTACTCCCATACTAAAGGTATGAAAAATTCTGTAACGAATTTGAGATTTTTTTTATCAGTTTCGTTACATTTCGTTTCATACATTTAGTATGGGAGTAACTGAACTGAGTAATCTCAACTTACATACTTATTTTCGTGACATTAGAGCCATACTTTTTTTGTTTCATAACTGAAAAGTACGCACGATGCCGAGTAAAATGGTGTATTACAGTCTATGATCGCATAAAAAATTAAAAGGTACCTACACTTTTACTGCAAATGACCCATTTATCTACTTACAAGTTTTCTTACAGTACTGGTATGTTGTATGATGTCAAAAAGAAGGAGCTGGACTATTATAATGTAGACAGGAAATTGTAAAAAAAATACATCAAAATCAACGGGACAGATTAACGAGCACGTTTCAAACAAAAAATGCTCTCAAGTATACTTAATTCCCGTAAGCCCTAACCTAACCTAACCACTTGAGGTCTGTAACATCTGAATTAGCACGTGGTGGACAAGCCAGTTTTGCACACGTGTCGCTCAATACAGGTTGATGTTGATAATGTGAACGTTTTATTACTTAATAAATGTTTGGACTTTTAAAGACTTTACGTCCGTTGTTATTATTATCATTAAATTTATTTAAAATAAATTTTATGTATTAGTTCTTTTTTTAATGCATGTGTTGTGAGAAATACTTACCATGATTATTTGAAAAAACAAGTCCCGCCTAGTTTCTTGCCGGTTCTTCTCGGGGTCAGTGGTGTAGAGTTAGAACCGGAAGTAGTTTTAATTTTATGTAACTTAGACCATTCAAAAGAGTTTGTTGCTATTCCAATTTGAATAAAGAATCATTTGACTTGACTTGACTTTTTTATGTAATAGGAGGCAAACTAGCGACGGATCGCCTGCTAGTAAGCAACTAGCGCTGCCCATTAACACCTGCAACACCCTGGTCACAAGAGCGTTGTTAGCTGTTGAGATGGGAGGACGCTCTTTACTTGATTGAAGGTTTTAATATAGTATTGATCTGGGAATTCCGCGGATAGCAGTTTCCTTCCACAGTTTTGCTAGTCGAAATTTGCATTTGTCGGCCTCTGTGGCTCAATCAGCAGTGACACTAGTGACCCTGCCTGCGAAGTTGGAGGCCTCGAGTTAGAATGCAAGTGAAAAAATCTTCCTTCCCCTTATATATGTCGTCGATTAATAACTACAATGCTATCCTTCATTGAACTTTTCGTGGGACTAGGTCGATTTGTGTCAGAAAGGCAAATGATATTGATTAAATTTGAATTGTAATTTTTATAAATAAATTTGACTCAACTCGTAACAATTATCTGATTTTTTTTACTAACTACACTTCCGATTTAATTTTGTAGTAGCTTTTGAATGAATTTTGTGCACAGGCTATAGCCATTGTAATATTGTTTTTGACATTAATCAATACTTAATGCGCTATAACTTACAAAATCAAATTATGAAATAAAATGCAATTATTCCATTTATTTAAATTATAGTGTATGACAAACCTATTACCACTATTTCCATTCTAATCGCGTAATCACTCAAATCAAAAGTCATCCTGTATATCTAACCAAAGCGATTGCAAACTGTTCTGCTGTTAAAATTTTTAGCTACAATTCTAATTTGAACTGTATTGCTTTACAGTTACGACACAATTTTATTTTTCACAGATATTGTTTTTGTTTTTAAATGGATTTGTAGTATCGTGACCTTCTTAGAAGAAATTAATGGCATTTATAATTTGCATTAGTGTTTGCGTAAAAGTCGACACCTTTCAAGTGTTTCTTCCGTGTTTCTAAGAGGTGCCATCAGTCCCATGACATAACTTGTCCAACAAAACGACTTAGTTTTTAGGGTTACGTAGCCAAAATGGCAAAAACGGAACCTCTATAGATTCGTCATGTCCGTCTGTCCGTCTGTCACAGCCGATTTACTCGGAAACTATAAATGCTACAGTAACGAAATTTGGTAAGGACTGTGTTGTATAAACCGCTACAGGATTATGATACAAAATTGTAAAAAAAGCCATTGGGGAGGGGGTCCTCCATACATGTAACTGAGGGATAAAAAAAATTTTTTTGTTGTAAGTATATCAGCGTGTGGGTTATTAATAGAAAGGTATAAATCTCATTTTTATTAAAGCAAATCGTTTTCGAGATATCAGCTCGTAAATTATGAAAAATGTGTCCCCCTCCTCTATTTTTTAAACTACGCGATATAAAATTCTAAAAAAAATATATGTTATGCACATTAATAAACTCTATCAACGATTTTTGGTTTGATTAAATTATCTTCTATTGTTTTTGAGGTAGGTAGTTTTATTGATAATGGTACGGAACCCTTTGCGCGCGAGTCCGACTCGCACTTGGCCGGTTTTTTTCATAGATAAATTAAATGACATCCTGAATCATTCCAGGAAGTAAACACAAAATGACATTAGGAAATGGGAGCTTCAATTAAGATAGCGTACTAAGTTATCTGTTGATGTTGATCAGAGTTACTTTGAATATTGTCAGCCTCTGTAGCCTAATTGGTAGTGACATATATATATCACAAATATTTGTTCCTTGGTCATGGCTGTCTATATATTTAAGTATCTATATGTATCTATCTATTATATATATCGTCGCTTGGTACCCATATCCTTAATTGAGCTTACCGTGGGACTAGGTCGATTTGTGTAAGATGTCCCAAGATATTTATTATTATTTAATCTTACCAGTAGCTGTACCATGAGTTGGAAAGTAAAGAATACGTTAGGTTTTACTCGATACGTAATGCATTATATCGCGCTCGCACTGAGATATGGCAAGCGCGATGGCCTGCTTTACGTATCGAGTAAAACCTAACGTTAACGATACACAAAGTCATGGTACGGCTACTGATAATAATCATTGTTAAGGATCGGACAAACGCCCGTCATTTTGAAAACATAACCCTGTTCCGTATGGTAGAGACTTCCTTATCTTATGATGTTAACATATTTTATTAATTTAAGATATTTATTTATTTATTTAAGATATTCTTTTAATAACACTATCACAAAGTATCTATGTAGGAGATCCCAACTCTTTCTTAGATACTTGTACACACAATGATTGTTCGAAAAATCGTTACAACGTTACTTAATATGCGCGATATAATTCGTTTAAATCGTTTTATTTCATGAATAACTATCGCGGTAACCGAAATAAATATTATACACTCAATAGATAAACATTCAATATCGAAAATTTTATTTCGTTTATTTGTTACAAATTACGTACAAAAGTACGTACAAGTAAGAAGGAATTGGGATCTCATAAGTAGATACTTTGTCATAGTGTTTTAAAAAAATATATAGGTACTATAAAATAAAATAAATGTTAACATCATAAGATAAGGAAGTCTCTACTGTATGGAACAGGGTTATTTTTTCAAAATTACGGGCGTTTGTCCGATCCTTGATCATTGTTATTAACGTATATATTCAGTAGCACATGAGTTAGCAAATTCACAATAACACCCTGTATATAACTAACTGTATCAGGCGTTACTTTGCGGAAGTCCATATTAAAGGATGAACAGTATTACTTTGCTCTTCCGCGATAGGTACAGAACGTAAAAATATATCTACCATCAACGTGTTTTACGATATGTGTCGAATACGTCAAATGCTATTGAAAGACAATCCTATTTGTTTATTTTTATTTTTTTAGATTCTACTGACTGTTGGTATAATATAAACCACAGAATTAGATTTGGATAGAAGAAACAAGTTCATTCATTAGTATGGCGGCCGAGCGTGTCAGATTTTGTACGGAAGTTGTTACTTGCCTATGATTTTAAATATGTCTTAGGCCCTTGAGTATTCATATTTTTTTGTGTTGTTGCAATTAATATTACTTAAGGAGGTATTATTAATATTTTTGTTCACTTCAACTTACAAAATTTGACGCCCGAAAGCTGCAAGCTGTGATTAAAAACGGACAACTCAGTAGATTTTACTGAGTTCATTTGACACGCTAAGTAGATAGGTACGTTTGCTTGATCTATGGTATTATATGACATCTGTGGTATAAACTATTTCTATTTTTTTAGTTGAAAATGAAATCTGTCGTTACAATCAATATTATAATAAAGTGAACTGATGGGTAGGTACCAACATTGAGTGTAATATCCGTATTCTAGTTCCCGGAGGGAGCCCGGAATAACGATTCCGGGAACGTTATTGTGTAATAATTACTTACACCGCACTTAGCTGCGTTCCGGTACTAGAGTGTGGAGACGGACTATTTTATTTTAAATAAACCGACCTGTCTTTATACACCGTGTAAAACAGCATGAGCCAAAGCATTTACAAGTAATAGGGTCAATCACTTTTTTGTCACTCGTTGCTATGGTTACGTTCTCCTGGGTTACCCTTAAAATCACACTTTAACATCATCAAAATCGATGAAACTTTAAATTTTTTGATAGTTATGTGGCCCTTTCAAGGTCATCCAATCATGATAAATAGAGCTTGCCGGATACTTTCGTCTAGCAAACAATCCTCTGGGTGACGAGACAGCATACCAAAAAAAAAAAGTGATAGACCCCAATAACATACTGTCAGTAAATAGAAACAACGCTGACAAAAATAATTGTTTAAATATTCATTCATTTTCTTCTTGAAGTATTTTTATCATAAAAAATGTCGGCAGTTTGCATTGTGGCAAGGAAATTTATTATTTGTGTAGCTTTCCGGGTCGATAATTGCAGAATGACATCTTGGCTAGGCCTGCAGTTGTGTTCAACAGGCAGTTGCCTAAATTATAATAATAGTCCATCTCCACAGTATAGCAGCGCGGCAGTGCCGATAGACAGCGCGTTGCCGGGCCGCTTTAAGATGCTCATAACTCGCTGTGAGTGTTGGCGTAATAATCGTTCGAAACATTACAATGCAAATATAGTTTGTTTTATTATTTAAAAACAGGTAAATAACCTTGAGGTGTCGATAAAATAGATAAATTGACAAATATTGATATCTAAATAAAAGGTTTGCCGTGTGGTAGCGGCAGTAAGGTTACTTTGTCACCACCCGCAACTCTTCCCGCGGGTGTTGTAAGAGCCGACTAAGGGATTAAAGTGTCACTGACCATTCTTTCGTAGAAGATTGATGATGGGCAGCAGCATCATCATTCTTCTTCTTCATCGGTACACTCTTGCCAGAGTGGTCGTGGCCATTATGCAGGTTTCTGAGTGACCCGCTTCACAATACGTCGCCATTCCTCTCGCAGGGCAGCTTTACGAGAGCATTCGTTTATGCTTGTTGAAATACTGGCTTTGATCTGGTCAGTCCACCTCATTGGAGATCTTCCTCTAGGTCTGGTGCCCTCCACTCTCCCTTGCACAACCAGACGCTCTATAGACTCTCCACCTCGTCGGGATATGTGGCCAAAGAGACCGAGGATCCGAGCCTGCACCGTAGACAGCAGACGTTGTTTAATCCCGAGTATCATCATAGTGGACACATTACTGCGATCGCCAATCCACTTGTCCAACGTGGCGATTATGGGCATTTACCTCCTGATGCGTCTATACGCCTTAATAGGAGAGGCCTACGTCCAGCAGTAGACTAAGATAGGCCGATGATATCAAGGTGGAGCGACGACCTAGCAAAGGTTGCGAGTGTGCACTGGATGCGGGCAGCTCACGACTGATTGTGGCAGTATCCTGGGGGAGGCCTATGCCCAGCAGTGGATCTCATTTGGCTGAAGACGAAATCAAAGAATGGTTACAAGTTTATTAAAGACAAATCATACGCTTTAGTATCACATAAAATCACAAGAAGATTTTTAAATAACGAACAGGTTGGCTGCAGACCTTTTCATACCTACCTTAACTTATGTAACTTATTACATACAAAGTGGACAATAGCAGCTTGTTGTAATTCGTAAGTAGATAGGTACGTAATCAAATGTGAACGCCAAGAAAAACGAAAATGAATGCCATATCTGTCCGTTGGATTCCATATTTATTTTATTTTTCGATCACCATTTGGTAATACGATTATCTTTAATCGTATGACGTCGACCAACTACTTTAAACACGAGCAATATAAAGAAAATCCTCTCAACGAAACAAAACAAAACGTAGGTAAATACGCTCAAAACAAAAATTCTACCCCTCCAGACGTACTTTTCGAGACTAATAAGTCATGATCTTAAAAAAACATCAAAACCCCTTTAGAAGTAGGTAGGTACGGAAGGGTGCGCTCCAAATCATAACACAAAAGAAAAATACGGTTATTTTACACCAATGCGGTAGATTATCTTTTATGCTCAAAATCAACAGGAAACCTTCAAATGGGGCATGTAACCTACACTTATTATTGGCGTTCACCGAGGGTGCATAAATTTATAAAATAAACAGTGAAGGGTTCGAACTTTTGAAGTAATTTGCTGTTTTTAGTTGCTCGTGTTTTTGTGTATGCTTGTAATCCAAAAAGATGCAAAAATAATGCTAATAAAGGTTCGTAATACTACTCGTACCTCTGTGAAGCTTTACATTTTGGCCATATAATTTTTCCATCTTGTATAATTTTGCGGCTGTTACGGCTTACGGCTTTTATCTGAGGGCTGGTTTACGTTGACTGACAACGATTTTATATATACCGGGTGGCCCTTTCAAATCGGTCAGTATGGGAAAGTCTGAAACTATAAGACATACGAAGATTTGTTCTTAGGAACCATGTCATAAATTTTGATAATAAGGAAAAGTGCGTTGATAGATATGAGAGAAAAAAAAATGTTTCTTAAGATTTACACAATAAACATTTTAGACATCATGTTTCTTAGAGACATTTACTACTTGAGACCTATACACAAACGATATCCGAATAGACATAGTGTATGTTTATTTTTTCAAAACAACCGGGTTCGATTCCCTGGCTGGGTACAGTTTATTTTTCAAATGTATGAATGTAGTTTTTTTTTTTATCAAATTCGGTGACATGGTTCCTAAGAACAAATCTTCGTATGTCTTATAGTTTCAGTCTTTCCCATACTGACCGATTTGAATGGGCCACCCTGTATTTAAATAAAATAAATAAATAAATATCTTGGGACATCTTACACAAATCGACCTAGTCCCACGGTAAGCTCAATTAAGGCTTGTGATATGGGTACCAGGCGACGATATATATAATAGATAGATACATATAAATAGATACCTACTTAAATACATACACAACCATGACCAAGGAACAAATATTTGTGATAAATGAATACACAAATAATGCCCTCGCCGGGATTCGAACCCGGAACCTCCAGCTTCGTAGGCAGGGTCACTACCAACTAGGCTACGGAGGCTGACAAATATATAGTATATGTATATATATTTTTTTTTATTGGTGTCAGTTGTTGTTTTAAGTTTTTTTGTTGTCCTAAAACGGAGCGTCGGAGCGCCCTAGCCTGACACAAGCTGAGTGACATCCAATTTGATGTGTTTTATTTGTATGGAGTACCTACCTAAGTATGTTACTTCTTTAGAAGTCAGTATCAATCATGAAATAAATATTATTCAATTTTTTTTCTTAATAAGCGACAAAATTGTCAATCACTGAATAGTAGTCCGTCTGAAATTAGAAAACGGTATAATTTGGGGGTACCAAGTGTCCTTTTTACAGTAGTTAGACATATTCATAAGGATGTTAAAAAAGTATGATAGACATCTCAAAGTGGTAGCTAATAGGCATATGGGCTATTTCAAGATTTCCGTTGTATGACAGGTATGGTTAAAATTAGGAGGTACAAATTTTCCTTTTCACGGCTGTTAGGTAAGCTTATAAAAACGTCAAAAATGCAAGATTGCCATTTATAAGGTGCTACCTGACATATTCACCAAATTAAAAATTTAAAAAACCGACTTCAACCGGTTTCTCCAAGATTCCCGATTGGTTTCCCTCATTGGTTTCCTCAAATCCTACTTTCTGAATGCAAATTCTTGTAAATGAATGAAAATTACCAAAAGCGCCATACATTTACCTATAACATTTGAAGAGATCCCTCGATTTCTCCAGGATCCCATCATCAGACCCCAACTTGGTGCCAATGGGACCATCTCGGGGTAATACACGTTCGATCACAAAAAGAAATTTTAGAATCGGTTCACTATTCTCGGAGATATCAGGTAACATACATACAACAAAAAAAAAAAAAAATTCAGTCGAATTGAGAACCTCCTCCTTTTTTGAAGTCGGTTAAAAATATCTATTCAGTAGCGATTCCCCTCTCGTTACACATAAAATATTGTCCATTACGTTTACACATGTTTGTGTCTTGATTAAAGCGCGAGAGTTAAACGCTAGCATCCGTAATTGTATTGCATATTACAAACAACATCCTTTGATCTAGAATAAGTTGCACTAAAAACTTGAAAATAAAATAAGTAAAAAAAGTTTTAAGTTAAACGGTTTTTATTGCACCAAAAACTAGAAAATAAAAATTAGTTGTAACTAACCGTAGATGCTACTTTTTGTAGATTAGTCACGTGAAACTATTATCACTGTAGTCTTCCCAAGTCGGATGCTGAAAGCCACGTTTAGCCTCTATGTCAGTGGATTAAGCGTATCCTAATCGGAAACGTTTACCAAACTAAAATAAAAACGTGGGGCGTTATTATGAAGAAACATACAAGTTCAAAATATGTAATTGTAGCTTTAATTTTGCAATGAATCATTCATCTGTTCCAACACTTTTACAGAGGTACGTAAATAACTTATATCAAGGCCAGAACAAAACTTATTACTCTATTGCTGTCTTGATTTCTATGTGTGTTCTTAAATAACTATAGCGAACCTCCTCCTTTTTTTGAAGTCGGTTAAAAAATGGGGGCCAATCAAAGATGGTGGATCTCAAGTTTTACAAAATCAAGTATATCTCGAGAACTATTAAATATATCTAATTACTCTCTTGAACAAAATTAAAGGCATATCTGTAAGCTTCATATTTTGCATATACACCATATTGCTAAAACCAACCAATAATTAATTATGACCAAATTTATGAAAATTTCGTGATTTTGATTTTTTTTGTGTCGTGTTTTTACATAGTAGTCATGACGCTAGAAAAATTAAATATTTTTTTAAAGATAGTGTATTTAATAAGCTTTAATTTGATGTACATAACTTGTTGGCGGTATTAAAAAAAATACCCATAAAAAAATATTTAAATGAATTGTAGTCATAATCCACCGTATACTTAGTGATTTAAGAGGTATATTTTTCAATCTTGGTTATTTGAAATAAGCACTATTATTTACGAGTGGCACTTCCATCGCCTCTTAAATCACTAAGTACACGGTGGATTATGACTACAATTCATTTAAATATTTTTTATGGGTCTTTTTTTTAATACCGCCAACAAGTTGTATACATCAAATTAAGGCTTATTAAATACACTATCTTTAAAAAAATATTTAATTTTTCTAGTATCATGACTACTATGTAAAAACACGACACAAAAAAATCAAAATCACGAAATTTTCATAAATTTGGTCATAATTAATTATTGGTTGGTTTTAGCAATATGGTGTTTATGCAAAATATGAAGCTTACAGATATGCCTTTAATTTTGTTCAAGAGAGTAATTAGATATATTTAATAGTTCTCGAGATATACTTGATTTTTTAAAACTTAAGATCCACCATCTTTGATTGGCCCCCATTTTTGTTAGGTAGTACTTATAAATGGCAATCTTGCATTTTTGACGTTTTTATAAGCTTACCTAACAGCCGTGAAAAGGAAAATTTGTACCTCCTAATTTTAACCATACATGTCATACAACGGAAATCTTGAAATAGCCCGTATGCCTATTAGCTACCACTTTGAGATGTCTATCATACTTTTTTAACATCCTTATGAATATGTCTAACTACTGTAAAAAGGACACTTGGTACCCCCAAATTATACCGTTTTCTAATTTCAGGCCGACTAGCCCACGGACTAATAGTAACATGTCGACGAATACCCAATTTTCCCTACTGTACGTATAAGGCTAGGTTAAAAAAATCGTGTAAAATTGCCCCGGAACCCAGAATATTTTTTACTATTAACTTCGCAATCTAGGGTTAATTCTGCGGGATAGTTTGCACAGGCTATTTACTCTGTCATCATCTGGGACTGTTATGAAAAATCCAGAACAATCATACGACGGTCATATTTGCTCTAGGTGTTGTCTGTGTGATATTGTTTACTGTAATATTTATCTAGAATTGTTGGGAACGAAATTAAAGTACTTAAATAAGAATATTGGACATTCTTTTTTTGTGAAAGTCGCCGGAAGGTCTAAAGACAGAAGCTTCTGCTTTTGTTTAGGTACATTATTTGTAGCTTTCGTGAGTCATAATACCTATAAATATAATTAAAAGGTTAAACTCACGTGTATTTAGTCACTATGCGCGACATGTTTCGGAGAACCTAGGTGTCCATTATCAAGCATTTACCACACGCGCAACGCGTTAACAGGGGCTAAATTATATATATATATATATATATATATGTACATATATATATTATTTGTTTACTCAGATAATTATGTTGTGTAGAACGGCAGTCTTTATGGACACCAGAAAGGGAGGCCCAGTAGTGCTGGACTCCTAGCGTTAGAAACCAGACGATCATTGTTCTGATACTTAATACAACGAACGGTTTAATAGTGAAGAGCCTCGACCAACACCTTAAGAGACTCGCTAGATGGCTGGATCAAGGGTCAGATACAGAAGGAAGTAATCCTGGACACAGTGCGGATAGTCCATCGGTATCCTCTCTTTGCGGCCCTAACCACCGGCAGCTTAGGCCCGCCCCGTTGCCGACGGCACCCTATAGTTAGATTTGTCATAATGTGTAGATAGGTATTTTGTATTATTTTTGTAATGTTACTTACATATATATATGGGTCTCATAAGAAGGCTCAAAGTCACCCAAAGGGCAATGGAGAGGGCTATGCTAGGAGTCTCTCTGCGTGATCGGATTAAAAATGAGACCATCCGCAGCAGAACCAAAGTAACCGAAATAGCTCTCCGAATCGCTAAACTGAACGGGCAGTGGGCGGGGCACATTGCGCGTAGAACCGATGGCCGTTGGGGCGGGAAGGTTCTTGAGTGGCGGCCACGTACCGGAAGGCGTAGCGTGGGTAGGCCCCCCACAAGGTGGACCGATGACCTGGTGAAGGTCGCAGGAGTCCGCTGGATGCGAGTGGCGCAGGACCGGTCATTGTGGCAATCTTTGGGGGAGGCCTATGTTCAGCAGTGGACGTCTTTCGGCTGATATGATGATGATGATGATGATGACTTACAAAAATAATTCCATGAAGAGAATCATAATACATTTATTAAATAAAATTACATGTGCTATACTTTCTTCTTCTGAATCGGTCCCTCACTACCGAGGATCGTGACTCCGCTTTCCAATTGTCTTTGTAGTAGCTCTCCACTTCTTCCTATCGGTTGCTGGAAAGCGTTGCTCAGTGAGGTGTCCATTTGCGCTGATACCTGGTCACACCATCGGGTAGGATTTGGTCCTCTGGGCCGCTTACTTGCTGTCCGTAGGTACAAGTCTACATAATAAAAATCTCTAATGGTTGGTTGCTTGAACTAAAAATATCTTCATGCATGCACCTTTTCATAATTTTCTGACGCCATCTATGACGGATCTATTAGTTCCCCAAATTGAAACAGTATACTAATGGTAACTTTTTGCCCTTTAACATGCCGAACTGTTTACCATTCTATCGAAACATTCAAGCATCTGTCACTGTCTTTCAGATTACACCTTCTTTGGACGGAGAGAGACAAAATCTCCAAATTTTAGGACTGTAGATGTTCAATAAACCCCCAGTCCCGACCGGGAGTCAAAGGACGGAAATGTCAATTTGTTACTTTTTATTTGTCTAACGTCACCCTTGGCTTGAGCTTGAGACAGAAAAAAGACCAAATGTGGCGCTCATGGGAGTTTTTGTGATGACGTGATTGTAGTTAGTGAGTTTGTATTTCAGTAATGCGAGTAACAAATGGGAATATTTCTTGATGGAGCAGAAGAATTCGTAAATGAAAATATGTAGTACTTATAATTTTAAAGTAATAGTCTGATATCTGGGGCCTATTTCTCAAAAGTTTTTTACTTGTAATACAAGCGGAAGTCCTTATTTTATTAATGGTGTTAAAAAGAGACTTCCACTTGTATTAGAAGTTATAAGCTTTTGAGAAACTGGCCTCTGGTCGTTGGAAGTAAATTCAAGACCTGTTGCTCTTTCATTTTGGAAGTCTTTTAGCAAGTTCACCTCAAACAGGTACTATTGATTTGATGGAGCATACAAGGTGGGGTTATTTTTACACTACTGCAATCACCAACCTGCTTTCCCAGCGTGGCGATTATGTGCATGTACATCCTAATACGCATAGGTAATAGGAGAGGCCTTTGTCCAGCAGTGGACTTATATAGGCTGATGATATGAGTTTGACGCTAATGGTTGTTTCCTACATAAGTATCTACATATTAACAACACGCCTCTCGAGCTTAGCGTGGGACTAGATCTGTGTTATATTATCTGTGTATTTTATATTTATAATCCATGGCTTCGTTTCCCATCAGAAGAGCACGCTTTGCCACTCAACATGCCCCTAATGACACACATTACCAAAAAATAACGACCTATTATAAAAATACCAACCAATGCAATATGTCCACTCAAAGGGATCATAACCCTAAAATCTGAACCGGTTTATTATACCGGTTCATATTTCTCATAAATACATGTGGAGTGCTTGTTACACCTTTCAGTGCTAATTTCTATTTGACAACACCCCTCAAATAGGCTATTGTCTGCCGTTTGACAGTTTATAGGTCTTATTGCAATGAAATAAAGTTCACTGGTGGTTAACGCGTTATTCGCAAAATGCAACAGAGGGGTGAGAATTTAAAGAATTGCCGTTTGGACTTAAATGTTTCGTAACGTATGAAGCGTGCGGATTAAGCTTCATATTAATCCAATTAGTTTTATGTAGATGCAGAGCCTGTTTCGCTATCCTTGAATAAAATACGTCTGTCAGATAAAAATTGTAAGCTGTCCTTTTTTTTAAAGACAAAAAAAAATACATATGTGACCAAAACTCAGGTAATATTTCTTGGTTACCTTAGCCTCAGGAATTCATATTCATATTCATTTATTCATAAAGATAATTACACGTCAAAATTACAAATGATATTTGTTTACACGTGGATGTAAAGTACATTATTAGACTATAAATACAAATGTTACCTATATGCAACATTATAAAATCCATATTTTAAAGACAAACGGGTCTTAATCGCGTAAACTTACGTTTAATTATATCCTGACGTTTCGGGCATGACGTTACACCCGTGGTCGCAGGCAGACACGTCTTTAAAATATGAGTGATAATCGTGAAAGTTTAAATCAATATATTATAAAATCCAATTAGAGGGCAGACATATACACATTCAATCATATAATATATGCTGTTAAATCAATTCATATTTGAGTAAACTTTGTTTCATGTCTTGGTACAAATAAATATGTAATTGACGGCAATTTCTTCCAGATAGAAAGTAATAAACAATATTTATTGTGTTTGTCAATTGTATACCAATATAGTTAACTAAGAAATATGTGTATTTCCTTTCATCAGTTAGCAATTATACATTAATGAGCATTGCACTGTCTAAGAATTTTTCAATACATTAAGGAAAGACACAACATTTTGAAACAGGAAGACAAAATCGAACATCCAAAGCTATAAATCAAATCGCTGTTGAAAAAACGCTACCCCAACAGATGCTAGTAGCACCCTCTTAGGCACATGTCACACCGAGACCCGACCACCAGCGAGCGAAATCCGTTAATCCCAGCATTGTATGTTATGATCGGTAGACTTTATACTAATACTTGACATGTGGCACAAGTCGCATATCCCATGCGTTTCGAGGAGATTGATGTTGTTTAGCAAATGGCCGATTTTACTAGTAATATCATATTATTCTTATCAGGGCTCGGGTGCTTAACAGACCTAATTATTACAATCTACAGGTACATCCACATTTTTTTTATATTCTGGAGCGGTTATTTCCGAAAATATTGAGTTAAGAAAGAAACTTTCTTTTAATAATTCATAAAAGAAATCATCCCCACTTAATTACTAGGGGAGGTACACAAGAAAAAATGTTTTTTCATCATACTTTCTGTCTAAGCGCGCCATTGCTTGGCGTAGCGGGAGTAATAGAAAACTGAAATTCCCTAGGGAGTAATAGAAATGTCAATACGTCATTTAATAATATTATGTCTTAAAACTTAGGTATTTTTTTGTCGGCAAGTGTGATGAAAAACATTGTATGCATAAGCCTCCGTCTAACGGCGTCGGGCTTCTAACACTCTCGTTAGTAATTCCGTACTTACCTCCCTTGATGCACAATGTACTATTTCTATATTTTATTGTATCACTTTGTCGACGTGATTAATATTTATGTATAAATACCTGTACAAAATTGCAGATTTCTAGTACTAACGGCCACTGAGCTACGCTGCGGACAGACATACGGACATGGCGAAATTATAAAAGACACCACGTGTAAACAATGTACAAATTTCATAAAATGGTAAGTGACACTTCAATCCCTTAGTCGACTCTTACGACACCCGCAGGAGGGGAGGAGTTGGGGTTGTGACAAATGTATTCTTACTGCCATCTCACCACACGGCAAGACACAATTCAAAGAACACGACAAATTTCATGAAGCAAGTCAACTGTAATTGAACTTCAAAACTACTACTGTCTTTGAGATACGATATTTTTTTCACAGGAGAAAACTAGGTGACTTGAAGTCTGAAGTTCTGCTGTAAATGGAAAGGAAAAGTCTGAATAAAATATCGATTTTAGATTGCATATTTAGCACTCTAAATATGGTATAAATTACACCTCAGTAACTGGTCTGCACGCTGCATTCCCGCCATACCGTCTCATGCTAAAAATGCATTTGCCAGGAATTCAACAACCATAATGAGAACCAGGCGTGCTAGCGGCTTCATTTCGTGCAAGCAGAATTGTTCGAATGACTCCATAAATACTCATTTATATGCACGTATTTGCATTCTCTTGCATCATTAGAGTTATTACTAAAATCTAAATAAACATTAAAAATATGTTTTCTTTTTCTTAGTTTGTCAGGGTTTCCCACTGCTGGGCAAAGGCCTCTCCTTCAGATCTCCATAGCTCCCGGTTTTGTGCCAATTCTGGCCAATCGTTGACGGTCCAGGTCGTCCCGCCATCTCATTCTGGCTACGACAGACTGACAAATATCGCTAATAAAATAAAAAATAAATATCTATCCTCAACAATTCCAATAACAATCGATAAAATATGTTCTTTACATTCGATTATTCATCGCTAATACAACTCTCAAATGGATGTAGTTCTGCAAACAGGAACCAACCCACACTTAGGTCAAAATAGAGATAAGTATACAAAAAACATTAAAAATACCCCTAGTGTCCAAATTTTAAATATCACATTGTTCTTACAACTTTTACCTACTTAGAAAATATTTCAACAAAGTTACTAAATCATACTATTGCCATAATATAATATGCTAAGAAAGTTTATTCTGCATAATACCTCAGAACAGAAATCTGCCAATCTAAATATTTTTATTAAAAAACAATAAACAGTATTGATACTTTTTTTGATAAAAACCAAGAATATAATTAATGTTAAGATAAAATATTGACCAGGAAACTACATTAAAATACTATTGACAGCGTAAATCATTATTTCTGTATACACTTTCTAAACAAGAACTCCATCAAATCCATCTCAAAATTCCCTCCGTGTGTGTTGGTTCCTGTTTGCAGAACTACGTCCAAATGTGTATGCATTATCAATTTATCACTTGGAAGATATTAGACCTAAATACTCAGGCTTTATTTGCATAATCATTAAGTTAAACGCATCGCACTCTTATGCAGGCTTAATAAAGATTAAGTTTGCTTGCGATGGAAAGCGATAGCATTAGGAGCGTTCGAGTAAATTGCCTCTCTATATGCATGGAGCGAGGAAACCGATTTTCATTTACCGTTTAGAGCGACCGATGGTCATCACCCATCGAGTTGACAATCGCGTCTGAAACGTTCCGGGTTTTAATTAAGAAGATGGTGGTATAAACACTTAGTCTAAACGGTGTGTTTACTTCCAGTGAATTTCTTCCTAATGTCGTTGAGAATGCAAATTCTGTTACGTATAGAATTTCAGGAAATGAAAAATCAGTTAAAACGGTTTGTGTGTACAGTAGGTACCTACAGTCTTCTTTTGTCAAATAGATAATTGACTCATGTGAGTATTGCCAATCTCAACGACGCAGTATTATTTTTTCTGACACTATTTTGTACTCAATTCAATTCAATTCAATGTATTTATTCACATAAGCTTACAGTATTACACCAAAACACTTACATGCTAGTTATACCATAAAAATAAAATAAGGTCAAAATAATTTCATAATAATAATAGTAAAAGGCATTACAACTTCAATAAACTAACTTCAAATTCAAAGGGAGGCAGTCGTATGAAGCTTAAAGATAGTACGCTCTCAATATTGAATACATTAATTACTATTTGTGATTTTATCTGGGCAAACCACATTATCGATGGCGCTTAGTCTCACGGCGTTTTATTTGTATACGAACTTACGAATATAACGCCATAAGCGCCATCAACAATTTGGTCCCTTTGCCCGGATAATATCACATTTAGTTAACATCTATGGACAAATACAAAAATACTCTCAAATCTTTGAGTTAGTGTAAACTTAAGTTCTAAAAAAACTGCAATATTTTAGATCTCAAGAAGGACATTTTCTGACTGATACACATGATGATGATCATCATCATCATCAGCCTGTCGCAGTCCACTGCTGGACGTAAGCTTCCCCAATTTCGCACCACTGTGTTCGATTTTCGGTTGCTCGCACCCAGCTTCTGCCAGCCATCTTGCGAAAATCGTCACTTCACCTAGCCTGAGGGATGCACACATGATGATGCTTCATAGGTAACAGTATAACCCCCTTATTCATAACATAAACGAGCTAGTTATCTATAAGAGCGAAAGGGACAAACAATACTTAGCGGCTTAAGTTAGGAGACGTTTATGAATAAGGGGGTAAGTACAGTCAAGTGCAAAAATAAGTATCGAAAGAATCCGCTCATAAATATGTTACCACGTCCTTATTGACACAGAATCAGAGTGCACTGGGACATATTTTTGAACATTTTTGTGAACACCTTATTTTGTCTTTGACTGTACCTACATCAATAACAAAGCAACCATTGATCGAACACTAAATTGAAACTTTAGAACACCCTTCGACCTGCAAGTTCCGAAGACAGGCAGAACAATGGCGTCTAAAATATTGACGGTTTTCATTAAGACGCCGGACATTTAGCCTAAGCGGCGATCTGTGAACTTGGCAAATGCATGCAAAACTCTCCTTTGCGTCATGGGGTGTAAAGTGACAGTTATACATAGACAAGTAAATAATATAGACAGCTATATCGAAACTTTGCATCATATTTTTTTTATATAAATTTATTTTCTAAACTAATCTATGTATGAAATACAACTATGAAAACGGATAAACTAGCGTATATTAACTAATTTTACAGGATTACAGGATTCGTGGTCTGCGGATGACAATCGCAATGCAGAAGAAAATATAATCTATGTATCTAATAATACCTACATAGTAAGAATAATTTGTGAAGTGACGTTCAGAATTGAATACATAGAGTAACATTGGACGGCATAATTTCAATAACTTGGTAAAGAATCCTTCTATATTTAAAGCGTTGGCGCCGTGTATATCACATCTCTCGGGTTTCGAGTACCGGTACGGTTTACCATCAGGCCGTATGCTTTTATGCCACATAAACTATAAAAAAATCAATTATTTCACTCCTAACTAGTGACTAAGATACGCGATCAAAACCTTATAATCTGGGGTTATTAAGTTCGCGAAAAT
>JALPQI010005272.1:0-60572 GCA_025490895.1 Thaumatotibia leucotreta | reverse complement strand
GGAGGCCGCCGGGGCAGGCGAGGGGGCGAGGGCGCCGGAGCGGGCGCGGCGGCCCGGGGCGCGCGGGGCGAGGGTACAGGTGGCCGCGGCAAGGGGAGCCGCAGCGCGCGCCGAGCCGGCGTCGGCTGGCAAGGTGTGGAGAGGCGGGGCACGGGCTGGCGCGGCGTGAAGACGCCCGGCACGGGCAGACGTGGCGTGGAAACGCCCGGCACGAGCAGGCGTGGTGTAGGGACGCCCGGCACGGGCAGGCGTGGTGTGGGACGCCCGGCACGAGCAGGCGTGGTGTAGGGACGCCCGGCACGAGCAGGCGTGGGTGTAGGGACGCCCGGCACGAGCAGGCGTGGTGTAGGGACGCCCGGCACGAGCAGGCGTGGTGTAGGGACGCCCGGCACGAGCAGGCGTGGTGTAGGGACGCCCGGCACGGGCAGGCGCGGCGTGGAGAGGCCCGGTGTGGGCGGGCGAGCTGCGGGCGACACCGACGACGGGCGCGTCGGTGGCTGCGGCGAGTCCAATCGAAGAGGAATCCCGCTCCCAGGTTCTAGAACATTAGACATGAAAGCTATGTATTCCTGTAATGTTTTAGTAGAAAGTTCATGTTTATTATTGAGATCTCTCAACTCGTCTTCTAATATTTTCATTTCTGTGGACCGATTATTCAACTCCACCACTGTGCGGTCCAGCTGGTTCTGACAATTTAAAAGTTCGACACTTAAGTCCACACTGTTTGACGTGCCCTGAATTGTTTTAAATAAAAGTTTATGACATTTTAATAACAAGTTGGATTTCTTAATAAATCTTTTCAGTTTTAAGTATCTTTTTATCCTTTTTGATTTCTTCAGTATAACAATATTGCTGCCTTTGTGAATAGACTCTGTCAAATCTATTATATCAATTTCATAATTTCTAAAGAAAGATGCCAAACCCGACAAAACTATCCAATTTAATTAACAATTGTATACAAATTAATTTAGCATTGAGACACAAGTTAAATTTATTTTTTTTATTTTGTTTTTACTTGTTCAAAATTTGTGCAAATTTCACTCCGCATACGTTATATCGCTTTTTGTAAAATTCGACAAAGTAAATAATTCATATGTAATCAATTAAATGGTAAGTGTGATAGAACCTTAATAATAACATAAAAAATAATTTTAGATGACTGACAGCGCATATCAAAATACTCAAAATAAGTAAAAAAGGTTACAAAACACTTGTTCAGTTCAGTTATTATCAATAAACTTTTTTTAAGATCTCAATAACAGTAAGAATTGATACTCTAGTTTCGTAATTATGTTTGATCTAAATTAAGATTAGATCTAGATTAAGCTTCCCTGTAATTTAACGGAAATCAAAATGACACCCTGTATTTTAAAAATTGTATTTTGATTTGTATATTTAAGTCATCATAAGGGTTAGTGGTTTCGAAACTTGGATATTTATATTTAGGTTAATTAAGGCTTTCATTTAAGAGTAGATGATAGCAAATATTATTTTAATTGAGGTAACGGTGCCGTACCATTGGTACCGTACCGTGGTCATGAAGCAATAAATCTAGGTTATTATCCTCTAAATGCGTAGGGTGACGGCACCAGTAATGCACAAAGATCCAATGATGTACATTCATAGATTTTATTTAGTAGGTAGGTTTATCATATTTTTTAAACTAGCTAAGGGTATTTGTTTCGCGACAGTCAAGGTACAACTGTAGAGTCTTAGGGAAGTGGCCATCACTGGTGTCTGTCAGCTAAAGGTGCATTCAGACCAAACGAGCAATCCCCCGCTCTACGAAATTCGATCGTTACATTCGTTACACAAAACGTGATTCGTTGATTTCGTAGAGTGGGGGATAGACTAGCGAATGTTCGTTTGGTCTGAATGCATCTTAAGTGTCCAATGTTGGTTCCATAACACTACGTGCATTACGTGCAAAGTCCCAGAATAAAGGCAATACTTAAGCCGATACCATAATATTTAAAATCACAAGAGTATTCAACCCCGCAACCGTTATCCTGTTCGCATTACGGCATTGCGGAAGACATTGTGCACACTTCACTGCTTGGATTTATATATCTTTATATTTTTACAATTTGTGGTTGTAATGGAAACACTAAAGTTCCATTTTACATTTTTTTGTGTAGAAAAATACTTACGTGTATCATCATTAAAGTGTGCATTATCATTAAAGTTAACTACATCCCGACGACCACTCGTAGACCAAGAACCCTGTAAAGTGTTCGAAATGTCGGGACGTAGTTAATTTTTCATACATATGGTAACACACATTTTATTTCTGAAATTACTTACGAGTATATAAACAATCAATGCCAAATAGAACACTGCGGCCCTATCTCGAAAAAAGAAATTCGTAAATTTCGAGATTTGTCTCTCTCACTCTAATAACGCCTTCGTTTGATTGGCAGAGAAAAAATCTCGAAATTTCCGAATTCCGATTTTCGCGGTAGTAGGCCTGTTGCTCAGTTTGACAGTCTCGATTAATTTATTTCGACATGTGTAATTTCAGTCGTATTATTTTGATACTCTATGCACCTAAGGGTTAATTAATTAATTGAATCCGTTAAAATAGTTTTATTTCATGAGTAACCATCGCGATACACACATAACCGAAGAAAATATTCTCTACTTTCTAATTATACCTAACGTACTTGGCTGTCACCATTAGCAGAATAAAAGCTGAATTTACTCCCATAATGAAGGCCCTCAAACTGATGAGTTTCCGTTTTTGAACCGGCACTAAAGCATCAAGTATGAAGGTGACGTAGGAATATAATAATTAGTTATTATACATAGACCATCTTTAAATAAAGATTGAACCGGGAAGGCCTTTGTTGATCGTTGAATCCTAAAGTCCTTCAAAAGTCAAAGTCAAACTATTCTTTATTCATGTAAGCTCAAAAGGACTTTACATGGCAGGTTAAAAAAAGAGGCAGTCTTAAACACCATAACAGCCATCTACTTGTAACCATATCAGACCCCGGATAACGATTCTTTGTGGAATAATTTTAAAACTTTGCATTCCTGGAAACATTATTTTACTTCCGAATCCCACTGAAGCAAGAATGTCAAGAAAATCCTTCTAAATATGATTAAGTACCAAAAGGCTCTGAATAAATATATCTTTCATAAACTGATATTTTCGTCACATGGACAATGTTTACGACATACGTACTCGACTTGATGGCCACTCGAGAAGCCTCGCGTGCCGCAAAACGTTAGTATAGAGACAAACTAGCACAACAAATATAATGTAATATCTACGCGTAATTTTTAGAATTGTCTTATATGTGTAGAACTTTAGAAATGAACGCAATGTATTTGCATTCATGTGTTAATACTCGTAAGTATGTCACCATCAATCTTACGAGTACCAACATCATCAATCATCATTATATTAGAAATGGCAAATAGGTGTCATACATTGAGCACTAAGCGTCGAGCATTGATCAGTTTAGCTCATTATACTGTTGGTTTCAGGCGGGCTACAGCATCCAAGGCAAAGGCATATTGAATTACATCTGTCTAGTTGAAATTGCATCCCAATTTACCTGTTCAGCAATCGCTCGCGCCTCCCGCGCTGATAATGCCGCATTTGTATTCACATCGGCTGCCTTCGGACGCGCGCGGAGCTTGTCCCGATTCCGCTCACTTATCGTGTACAAGACGAAGGATGCCATCTATTGTCTTTATGGGCTGTTATTTAATTGCTCGTTAGTTTCTATACAGAGGCGATGTGAAGCCTGAAATTGGCGCAAGCGGGTAGGTCTGTGAAACTCTGCAGAAGAATACCCTCTACTGTAGCCGTACCATGACTTTGCAAGTAGGTAACGTTAGTTTTTATTCGACTACGTAAAACAGGCCATTGCGCTTGCTCTAATGTGTCAGTGCGAGCGCGATATTAATGCATTATGTATCGTATAAAACCTAACGTATCTTTTACTTTGCACAGTTACTGTTCTGTAGGCGTGCCATGTCGGCAAGTAACGGTTATGTTATCGTTGACTTGATACATAAAGTAGTCCATCACGCTCGAATTCGCCCAAATTCATCAGTGCGAGCGTGACAGCCTGCTTTACGTATGGAGTAAACGCTAACATAACCATCACTTGGCAAACTTATGGTTTGGCTACAGGTAAAGTGGTACCTTCGAGGCGCTAGGCTCTGGAGTCGTGAGGCCTTTAGCCACAGAATTAAGATTTGGATAGAAGAAACAAGTTCATTCAATTGTATGGCGGCCGAGCGTGTCAGATTTTGTACTGAAGTTGTTACATGCCTATGATTTTAAATATGTCTCAGGCCCTTGAGTATTCATATTTTTTTGTGTTGTTGCAATTAATATTACTTAAGGAGCTATTATTAATATTTTTGTTTCACTTCAACTTACAAAATTTGACGCCCGAAAGCTGCAAGCTGCGATTAAAGACGGACAACTCAGTGGATTTCACCGAGTTCATTTGACACGCTAAGTAGATACGTTTCCTTGATCTATGGTATATATGATATCTGTCTGTGCCTTTAGCCCTTTGGTCGCCTGTTGTTCTATGTACTTCTCTAAAATAAAGTAAATAAATTAAACCTCATTCAACTAAGATGATCCAAGTTTAGAATTGTTGATAGTCGTAAATTAGTATGTCCAAACTGTGTTCGAATAAATACCTAAGCTTATAGCCATGATATTCGTGATATTCAATTATGTGAACCGATTTTGCAACAAGTATTCGTTAAATATTTCTAATTCGAAGCAATATCCTACATATAAACACAATTAGCCTCCTTGGAATAGAATAGTAGGTAGAGGTAAGTACCTACCCATACCTAAACAATAAGGGTGTTTCGACTAAAGTGATCAAATATCGATTAAGGACACAAGTATCGACATCATGCTGACATAGGCAGAAACGAAAACAAGTTTTCACAATATAGGTAGGTACAAACAAAGTATTAAAATGTGTTACTATCATTGATTATTTGTGTATTTACTTACCGAGATACGAATTACAAGCTTACATTGCACCGCAAAACTTACGATTTTTTATGTCAGGGTAGAGCATTTTTTTGTAACATTGTTTATGCCATATTTTGCTAGTAAACGTTTTTTTTTTCATAGAAATACATATGGACGTAGTTCTGCAAACAGGAACCAATCCACACGAATTTGTCATTTTAAAGATTGACTTGTTTGTTTTGATTTAAGGTGGTAGGTAATTAAAATTACAAATTCGTGTGGATTGGTTTCTGTTTGCGCAGAACTACGTCCATATAATGTGAACCTCTTGAAAATGTTTGTTTGGTAATTACATTTTGAATAACGCACTTTCAGGCGTCCACAGCCCTCGCGCCACTCCCGGCGTCCCGCTGCAATAATGTCATTTAGTCACGCAAAAGCCCTTTTCGTTTTTAAATAACCGATAAGCGTTGTTTCAGCCCGAAAAATCATAAAATAAACAGCTGAAGGGTCGATTACAAATCCTATCATCATTTCTCGACGTCGTCGTTAAAGCGTTGCGTAAAAGTCAAAAACGTCCGATAAATGTTAGATGTCCTTTATAAGCCTGAGGAAAAGATAGTGATAATTTTATCTGACGAATGTATTTATTCGGAGATTGTGAAAGAGGACCTAAATTTGAAGGATTTCGGGGAAATTTGCTAACGCAAGTTGGACTATGAATGGGTGGTGGGTGATTCAGGGTCGAACGATGAATGGGCGTTTTGCATCGATCGGCCGAAATCCCGACGTCAGCCTATTTAAACTGCGTCCTTACCTACATGGCTGTCTTTTGTTTTTAGCAATACTCGTGAACGAGTACTTTTATGTTAAGTACCTAACTACCTAAATGAAGAGTGAAAGTTAATCTCGTAATACTCGTACTTACTAGTGGAACCTGCAATCGACAAGTTAAATTATAAACATAACATCATCATTATCACCAGCCGATCTGAGTCTATTGCGGGACATAGGCCTCGGCGCCTCTCGGAATACTATGCGTATGAATGCATTACGAGGTAAATGCCCATAATCGCCAAGCTGGGCAAGCGGATCGGCGATCGCAGTAGTGTGTCTAACTGTTCACTATGATGACGCAGCTGCCCGCCATCAATCTTTAACTTTTATGTATGTTAAGTTAGATTCAATGCCTTAGACGACTCTTACGACACCCACAGATCTTCCTGTGGGTGTTGGGGTCGTGACAAACGTATTCTTACTGCCGTCACCATGCGGTGCATACATAACATAACTGTTTGAATTGAATCCTTGACTTTGTGTGCGCGCTTAAATTAATAACTCGATTCCTGATCCAAAAATCATTATGAATAGATACGATATAGAAAGTTTAAATCCAGCGGAGGCGCCCTATAATCCCTGTATATTTATTTAATAAGTTAGTTACTCGTAGATCCTTTATTTTCTAGTTATGTTGCAACTTTCATCGGTCAGTACCTAAAAATAAGCCTGCTAAAGGTCACAAGTACAGGATGTTTGTTTTGATTTGCGATAAATTAGACAGGTTACTTGGGCCATTAATAGAAGTTGTCTAGTATATCGGCTTTTGGAAAATTCGATAAAAAATATATTTTTTTGTTTTCATACATAATAAATGAAATGATAGGGGAGAGTGGGGAGGATCCGTACACTTTTTACTCTATGCCTCGTAGAAAAAAAAGTACTAGCCATTTTTAAATGAAATCAATGCTGCTTGGTGGCTATATTATCTGGCTTTCATAAAAGTTCAGCTTAAAGGTAATACAAAGTAAGATAAGAACGTCAGACAGTTTTTCCCAGAAAATGAAAATTGTACGAAAGCGCCCTATGCGTGGGGTACCTTCGTACATCGTATTTTGTACCACAATATTAGTTTTGTTCTCAACTGTCTGTATTTATTTACAAATATTTTTTACATATATCGACGACTTCATTTGGAAATAACAATATTCTCACTAAACAAAAATATTGGGGTACATTCGTACAGTAAGGATTCTCATACATTCTTGGTTGTACGAAAGTACCCCAACCAAAAATGAAAAAGTTAAAACAAAAAATAAAAATAACCGGTATCCTAATCATAAAATTAACCATTTCATACGTAGTTCAAAGATCAGCTTATGAAGTGTATTTGATTACGTTTGTAACTGAGCAAAGCTTTCTGAAATAAATGCATTTAAAAATGACTCTTATAATTACTTTGAGGTGTCAAAAACACGTTTTTTTTTGTTGAAACTAGGTGCCATATTTCCATCCCTTTGGTGATGGCAGCTTTGGTGAGTTATGCATATTAGTGGCCGTTATACCTACATAAAAATATGAACATGTTCGCGTGTCGGATAGCGGAGATATGACCACTGTACGAATGCTCCTGCTGTACGAATCTTACCCACTCTCCCCTAAGTGTGAGAGAACCTTAACAATAAAATAAAAGTTAATCTCAGGTGACTGACGGCACATGTCAAAATAAGTAACATTAGAATGTAATAAAAGTTGCAATACACATGTTCAGTGATTAAACTTATTTTTTTAATAAATCAATTACGGTAAGAGTTAAAACACTAGTTTCTTAGAGAAATTAATTATATTTGACCTAAATAAGCTTCCCTTAAAGTTATAGCATATGAAGAAAAACACGCTGTATACTCCATTTGTCAAAGTATCCTGACATATGTACATGTACCTACTATAAAAATATCTGCAAATGAAAGGCCGTAAACACCAGAACTCCGATTTGGAATTCCACTTATCACATAATGAGTTGGTGGTGTAGGGCTCATGAAAAATTTTGTGTGTTCAAAGTTTATTCCCCAAAGAGCACTCCACTCAGGGTCGCTCGGCATTCGCGCAAAGAGGCCATTCCTTGTTATGAAAACGCCTCTACTGTGATTGCTTTTAGTGAGCGTGCCAGCGCTACGATAGGCATTGTCTTTTTTCCATTATTATTTGTGGATTCGGGGATTTTATGCCAGTGTGGGCTCTAGCTTTGATTTTCACAATTTCTAGATTAGCATTTTTGGAACCAAATTCGCAGTAAGGGTTATATTCAACTATAATCTTAGATTATTAATCTATCACTAACTTGGTGATTTGTTACTTTCACATGTTCATGTTTATAGAATTTCTACTTGTTTATCTATGATTTAGAGTATTTAGACCATTTTAAGTTCATGAAAGTCGATTATTTCCTTTTTTCCCGACTTCAAAGTTTCAAAAGGAGGAGTTTCCTAATTAAGACAGATTTTTTTTGTTTGTTACCTCAGATCTCTAACATTGGCCAGAACATGGTGTATTTAAATGTAGATAAGGAATATGAAATTGTGTTAAATTTTAGGACTTGCCTTCGGCTCTTGCTTCAATTTGTCGCTAATTTCTTGTCTGTCGCTCTTAATTATCTGAACCATTTAGCTTCATTAAAAAAAACTGACCTGTTCACCGGATATGTACTTTGTGGATAATGTGGATCCATGCGATCGATATCCACCAATAAAGAATGCTACGAACATAAATAGGTATCTACGGCGTGGCGTAGCTAGTAGCGACGTCCTGACGACGTGTATAGGCTAAGGAGCTAGTTTACTAGATAAATAAGTACGTAACTAAAGGTATATAATTATAGCTCGATCATTGATCCCTTTATTCATAGAAATTATGTTCGCTTTTTGTAATCTACGATCTAGAAAATTAAACTACAACAAGCAAGCAATTTTCAGTTTACGATTTAGAAATCACCCTATTTCTCAAATGACATAACACATAAGTTGCACACACCACGCTAAAGTAATATAGTTGGTTAAAACAATACCTTCATAACAGCGGCCTAATTAGAGAGCTCGAGACGCTTCTGGCTGCCGAGTGGAAACCTAGAAACTTTGAATGGGCGGTAACGTCACCGGACAAAACACGAGAGCTCTCTGTTCTCTGAGTGTGGGAGGATAATGTATATTTTTATATTCATGTTGATACCGTACCTTTTGCTCAAGCTACGTAATGTGCTGCTTTAGAATAATGGCCACAGCCCCGGGCTCACAGCTAAGTTTCCGCTTAAATCTGTATGTAGGTAGCACTACGGTTTACTTAACCTGATAAATTATTAGGAGTACTGGTAGTTCTAAATTACGAATACCTATATCAGTATCTACGGGGTACCTAACTTACCAAACTGTTCGCCTCAAAGAATTTCGAACTTCAGACTATTCACGTATTGATCATAAATGATCCAAGTCTCCGTAGCAAGCGACCTCAAAGTAATGCGCTCGTTAAAGTGATCATAACTTTGTGTCCGGGGCTACTTTACGCGAATATTCCAAAGTTGATCCGGTTAAAAGATGGTCTCATTGTCGGCACGGTTATACCTATAACTGATAATAGTGATAATAGTTAGCTATTTGTTCAACAAGAGAGCAAAGTAGATTTTTGTTTCGATTGTTGATGATGAGTCCCGATCAATTGATCTATAATTTGAATATTGAGCGCAGTGAGGGACTCAAAGACACGAGATGCAAGAGACTACAGATCTTTGCATTGTGATACATACAACTTTTCATCTCAGCGCCAAGAACACAATAATTATAATTATTAATACTCACTCTTGATGAGTTAAACATCGGCTTCGTTACTTGATTCACTCATATTAATTAAAAACTGGATTTAGTTTAAGTTATATTTTATCTCTAAGAAAACGTACTAAACACGACTAACATTTAAAAAATACAATCGCGCTTTTTTTTACAGAATATAAAGTGCGTTCTGAAACTATACGTTTTTTATAACACGAGTTCGATTTTAATTTGTATCCGAACGCGTTTTCCATTCCCGCTTTTTGGGGGCCTAGGCAGTACCCTATGGCCTAGTGTTCTCGCCTGTCCACAACCACAAGGACTAAAATTAAAAAAAAAAATGTTTCAAAGTCGAATGACGAATCGATATATTTTATAAATTATATCTATCTATTTTTTCGGTAACGGAATGAAAGTGACAGATATAATGAAGTTTAAATGTTCAAAGTTTGCATTACACCCCGCAGTATAAAAAAAATACCTACGACTAAGCAACGACACAGAAAATTAAAAAGTTTGTTTTTTTTCACTCTCGCTGCAAAATTGCATTTTGTTCACTAGTTTCAAGCAGCAAAACCGCCATGTTCGAGCCGCTGAGGTGAAAAATATTTTCACAGGCAAAGAAAACAGTCACGTGCCTGAAAGCGTTATATGGATATTTACATTGCTTCAAGTTTATTCACAATTGCTGACGTATGAAAACTCTATTTGAGACCCAAGGGAAATATCCGCCAAAAACCGCGACCGTAATTTCGAGGCGGGGAGTTAGTAAAAGGTAAAACGAACCAGATTTTTCCCGTTTTCCGTAGAAGAAAGATAAATGCGTTTAAGCAAAAGTATTAAGAAGGAGAAACAGTTTGTGATTGAATGTCACGTAAGGGATCAGTACCTACCAATAACGTTAGAACTATCCCCGGGGAAGTTCTGACAAGGTCGCGAGCAACGGCACGTGGCCTATGTCGGGACTTAATTCATATTTTATATCATTAAATGTGCTACTAAGGTACATTCAGCGTGACATAGACGTGGCTTTGGAGCGTATGACTACTGGGTCCATATTGGCACTTATACAATTTTTTCTTCGAATATTTTTACTAATACCGTTTTTTACTCATAATCATCATTACTCCGAAAAAATTTTCTCATACTTTTTTTCTTACTAAAAATTATACTTCTACCTACAATGTTCATAACGATTTTTATTTCGAAATTTTATCCTCCTAAAGTCGTCAAGTAGATTAATCTATACTTATAAAGTTATTTGAAATAAATTGTTTATTTATAAACATTTTCCTATTAGGTTCACTCTGTTGTGGTATAATTCTTTTATGAATAACATAAACTATGTAGTCATAATGGGCTTTGTGCAGAAACTGTTGTGACATACTCAACTTTAGCATATTTCTTTGTGGCAGATTTCGAGTTGTTCGAATATTATTCGAGCATAATTTCGATGCTCCTATTTATGATGAGGCATAATCTGGATGTGCATAAAAAGTATCGGCATAGTTTGTTTTAGCATAACAGAGAAGGAATAATTACAACCACTCAATATAATCGAGGTAGTAGTAATATTCTATACGTTACTTACTGTGTTACTGAGCCGAGTACTTTCTAGGTTGCTAAAAAAAAAAATAACCTCGAAGACTAAGGCGGAAGCAAAGCTCCCGCCTTAGTCTTCTAACCTAACCTATCCGAGTCGGATCTGCCCCGGAAGGTTTTGTTCGCTCGCTTCGCTCGCTCACTGCAGAAATTTTCACCCTCGCAGCAAATTCTGCCTGACGAAAAAGGCAAGTTTCGAACATGCCCAAAAAAAAAAATGCAAATCTAATTTCTGTCTTATAACACTCGGCGTAATTAATGATATGCCAAGATAGTTTCGGACAAAATAATATTCGAAATATTGTTATTTAAGCCAAGTGATGTTTCTGTCTCATTAAGTTGATGCCAAAATAGATTATACCAAGTCTGTTATGTCCTAAGCGTTTCGGACAAAAAAAGTTTAGAGGGAACCCGTTTAGTACAGTACCACTGCCACAACCTGATTTGTGCAGGTAGCTAGTTTACAGTAATAGTACGATTTATATTTAATTAAACAAAAATAATTCATACCTAAAACCAGTACAAATAAAAATAAATACCTATAACATTAGAATATATAGCATAAAATAAGTATAGTGAAAAATTATATAAACATAAAAGTTAGTACGAAAAATATGTATGAAAAACAATATTATGAACATAAATAATTCTATGTGATGATGATTATGAACAAAGATTATTCTAAATACCGATCATTATGAAGTTAAATTGTATAAGAAAAATTTTCGGAGTTCCAATAATCTAAGTTGCAATTTCATAAATACTTTGACCCATGACTACTACAATACAAAGTATTACTATGTAGCCGTCAAAGTATTTGACGCTGACTGCGCTTAGTGTTACTCACACTCTCATTCCTGGTTCGACAATACTACCTACTTTAAAATGTGAAGGAATGCGTTATACGCTTGTATAAATAGTACCTAAGTTCATTTAAACTATAGTTAACCAGAGTGAAGTTTTTCTCACTTTGGTCACTGATCTTTGGTCACTGAAAGCACTGATCGAGCTGTTCTATTCATACCTCTCACGCTTATGACTTATGAACATCGAAAATTAAGGGTCCCACCCAACACATTTGCTTACTATTATCATAATCGAACTAGTATCATAATCTTATTAGCGGTCCATACAAGACATTATAATAATATAATATATATGTATTGCATACCATGGTATTTAAGATGTTACAACATTTTAGTACACATGAATCCCGTTGTAGTGTAGCAAGATATTCTTATAAATTAATTAAATTATATCCTTATCTTATCAAATTGTATTACTGTAGTACTTATATTTTCCAAGTAAATCGGCTGGACAGACGGACATGACGGATCTATAAGGGTTCCGTTTTTATAATTTTTTCTACATAACCCTAACAATGTTGACCACAGATATTGAGCGAAAAAGATATTTAAATAAAAACAATGTTTGTGTCTCATGTGTCCACTGAGATTACAAGCGCTTGAAACTCATAAATCGCCATAAAGTTTAAATTCAATCTTAAATCGCCCCCCTCAGTAGGTATGTAGTTGAAATAAAATATTTATGATTTATTTCCAAACAAATACATAAACAAGTATAATGAAATAAAATTATTCTTACTAATTAGAATTTATAATATATCCACTCATATTGCGACCAAAATAAGTATCTGTTCTATTTATATAATGTAGCTAACCGATATTAAGAATATTAACCAACGGATAGATGGCCTTGTATTTGCTAATCGCCTAAGTTAACTTGACTGACCGAAACTTCCGCCTTTAATCGCTTTTATTCCGATTTCCATTAATGCCCCGGCCACGACATTGGTCTAAGGCGACCAGCGGCGAGCGAATCCATGAGTTGGAGCGGGATGCCGATATTGGTACGAGAGGGAGCACCATACGTTTTCCGCTAAGCCGGGCGCCTTAGACCGATGTCGTGGTCGCGGCGTAAGCTTTCGTGGTTTTCGTTTGTATTAGTAAAATTGAGATGTAATCATGTTACTTGTCCAATTTCCAAGATCAAGTCCGCATTAAGACTACGGCGAACTTGACTTGAAAAATGCATTGCATATTAATAATTATTCAACAGATTTCAATTACAATATTTTTTTCATCACACTTGCTGTCTAAGCTAGAGGTGTGCGCCGATGACCAAACCATCGGCGGCGGCCGCCGGTCTGAAAATGGCCGGCGGCGGCGGCGTAATCGGCGTGATCGGCGTAATGAAAGAGACAAGTTAAAATTTTAAAAAGAACGGGTTTTTCAAATTTTTTAAACAAAAAAAACATAAAGGATCTAAATATTTTTCTTGGGAATATATCGAATCGCATAATAGTATTGTTCCAAATATTTTATCGCATAAGAATTTTACGCCGAAAATTGTTTCGCCGAATTATTATTTCGCATATTTTTCATATGTCGAAGTTTTTGCGCCTAAAGTCGTTTGTTCGAAACATTATTCGTCCTAATGCTTATTGTGTCTAACATTCATTTGCCGAAATTGTATTATGCATTTGTTTGATGATCCTAATATTGTACATTCTAAAATTACTGCTAAACATAACGCCTACTAACATGAAATAGCTAAGTCGCATTTGTAATATTACGACCCGCCAACATATCGACGGAGCCCTTAGCGGGGCTCCTATTTCCGCTCTAAGGAACAAAAGATACCTAACGAACCTATCCAGGTGAATTACATGATTTTGTAATGTTTTTTTTTCATCGCCCCCCGAGCCCCCCTTGTGGGGGGCTTCGCCCCCCGTCCCCCCTAATTTGGTCTTTCCCCTAGCAGCTGAAGCAGGCCTAGTATTTGTATTGTGAAATGTCTAAGATTAATGTTTTAACCTAACTTAACCGTATCGGTCCTGCCCCTCTAGTTTTTCTGCAATCAGGTTATCTACAAACAGTTAATTCCATTTGATAGACGTGACAACTTAACTTAATATTGATGTAGTTTAAGTTAGTTCAAAAGACTAGCGCTGTTATTTTAGCCAATCTAATAATAATGCGGAATATTTTTTATGACAATCAAAATTAGTACTATAACATTTTAGATAAATTAAAAGTCGACTTACGAATATTCGGAATAACATACTTTAGGACTTCTATTTGTGTATACATAAAAATAATTCGGCGAATCGATTATTATGCCATTCAACAATATGCCAAATGTTTCGGCCAAAACATTTTCTGCACAATGAACATTATGCGAAGAGACGGGCACCCATTTTTCTTCTATTAAAATCTTTTAATGACGATGAGATCAATAAATCAGTGTGCACAATTGCACATACTTTTTTAATAATTTGACCAATTGGCGTGTAAGTCAGTAAGTGTACATTGTTAATAATTGTCGTAATTATTTGGTTTAAGACGCTGACAACACCCATATATGGTAGTAGTAGTGCAAACGTGAAGCCAAAACACGATTTAAGAAAATCGGTTCGATAGAAAATAATTAGTCTCAACCATGGCACCGCCGATGCATAAATGTGATTCGCAAACATCGCAGCGCAGGCGGAGAGCAACAGCCACGCGCAAAGAGTTGTCATCAAGGAGAGTACCCATATTTGGACAAGGAAGCGCCTGTAGCCAATCTCCCTCCCACGGCCTCGACACAGCCATTCGACGCGCCCTCTCCACACCCCCAGTACCCTCCAAACGACCGTCAACCAGACGCCTCGCCCCCAAATCATCCCATGACCGCTGATGTTCTGGTTTATCCGGAAGTGCTGTGCCGGGGTTTACAGCAGACCACGCAGCCTGAGCTTCTGACGCGTACGGGATGGTTGCCTTGCCGCCGTCCATCGCAAAGATATGGGCGACTAGTTCCGCGATTCCGCTGGCAGACGCCAAGAAGGCTGGCAGGCACACATCCCGCGCTCGCCTTGTTCCCAATCCACCATCTCGAACTGGGAGTGAAGCTTGATCCCACCGTCCCGTGTCGAGAGACACGCTTAACAGGGACTCTTTATATTGATTCCTTCAGGACTGAGTCAAAAGAGTCTATATCTCCGGAGTAGAGCCACGCAGGAACGGTACGTAAACAATACGTTAGTTTCGGGACCGCGAAACAAAAGCGCAGAAGGATGATGAAATGGGCTGGCAGATCTCCAAGCCTATTTCTAGCTAGGAAAAGCAGTTCCCTGCGTTCTTCAAAGGCCTCAGGAATAGCTTCTGGGAAAATTGGTGCCCCCAAAAGGCTAAAAGAGTATGTTGACAAATGTACCAGGCCAGGTAACAAGGCGCCAAAAGAAGAGAGGGAACAGGAAGAGTTTGGGCTACAGGGAAAGAACTCGCACTTCGCTGCATTAACTTCACCCCCCAGCTGTTGTAACTGGGGCAGGAGGATCAACAGATCTCGCTCCACTACTTCAGGCTTCCCCCCAAGGGTACCATCGTCAAGGTACCAAACATTCATCGGGGATTTCAGCTCTGAAATAACCTTATGAATTGCGAGACTGAAGGCGAGTGGGCCGAGCGGATCGCCCTGCTGCGCACCGACTTGAGACAGAATTAGAGATTTATTGTAGAAATGGTTAGTAGAAGATGAATAAACCTGGAAAAGGAATGGGTAGAGGGAAGGTACCTTGTCTTTGACCTCGCTCAAAAGCACGTCACGCTCAATTGAATTAAAGGCGTTTTTGATGTCAAGTTTAACAATAACTCAGTCGGAGTTCCCTGGATTCAGAGCAAAAGCTCGCGTCGCGTGGATGGACGCTTCGCATCCAAGCTTAGTACCAAACCCCAGCTGATGAGGCTAGGAAAGCAGACATTTGCTCCCTCACTGCGAAACACCCCAGCTTAGCGACCAACCGACAAAAAGCGCTACCAACAGCTATCGGCCGGACTCCACCGTCCTTTTTCACTAAAGCGCAAAGTGACGCTCCATAAATAAAGGGACACACATCAACATTAACTTGACCGCTCAGTAAAAAGTTACATAATTTTGGTAAACTCTCGAGTAAACGAAAACCACTATCACCTGCGGAGGGAGAAGTAAGCTCCTTTAAAACTGCCGGACGAATTCCGTCCAGTCCGTTGTAGATGGAACTAATTGCACGAACAACGTCTTCTGCCTTGACCTCGAGAGCTGAAATATATCCGTCCGGTTCAAGTGGAAGCACAAGAGGTCGAGATGGGGGTGGGTGCTTGGACTCCAAAGTTGCTAGGGTTTCGGGGCCTGACGGTGCAATAGTGTCATCTGACATAAGTAACCGGACAGCAGCACCCCTGAGATCACCCTCAAACACTTTATGGTCTTAAGTACTGAGGGTGCTCTCGAAGACGCCGACCTCTGTTGCCTGAAACCCATAAAACCACTCGCTAAGTCGATGTTCCGCTTTACTTTAGCCATAAGATTGCCATCCGTCGGTTCCGGCGCCTTAAATGCGGAAAATGCAACGCTTGTATTATTACTACTACTTCTAATGACGTGTTGCAATGTACGCACACAAAGCAGATTAAAAAAAAAAAGAATTATTTTCACGCCGATTTCACGCCGGTGAAAACATCGGCGGCGGCGGCGTGGCTTAAATGACCGGCGGCGGACGCCACGCCGATCGGCGCACACCTCTAGTCTAAGCGCGTCATTGCTTGCGCGCGCAGCGGGAGTAATAGAAAAGTGAAATTCCCTAGGGAGTAATAGAAATGTCAGTACGTCATTTAATAATATTATGTCTTAAAACTTATTTTTTGTTTGGCAAGTGTGATGAAAAACATTGTATGCATCACGGTCGGTAAGCGGAATACTAACTCGAGTCATAAATTAAAAGTTCTTTTGCACTTCTAACACTCTCGTTAGTAATTCCGTACTTACCTCCCTTGATGCACAATGTACTATTTTAACCCCATAATTATGTTTATGACATAGAGCTTGTAATTTATAGAAAGGTGCCAGACATATTTAACAAACACGTTTTGAACAAAGTTAATTTATCGCCTTGACGCCATCTGTTGAAGGGTAGTTAAAACGCGCGGAAAAGTCTACGTAGAAAATGTATCAAGGAAAAGCGACATCTGGTTTTCCGCCAAGCAATCGAGGGCAAATCCACCATGGAGTAGTTTCAGTTTGCCTGAAGAGAGACTAGAGAGCGTTGGCTGTCCATTACAATCTATTTACTCGTATATTAAAGTGCCAATGATATATATAGAAACCTCCAAAGAAGTCGACTAGTCGGATTTGATTTCATTGTCTTCTAAGGTAACAATAAAAGACCGCAGCGTTAACCGTTTTCACGACAATAGGCTTTAAATGTTATTAGCTTATTAGTATCATATTAGTAACATGTTAGTATCGTACTGCATATATGCTCTCTCATAATATGCAGTATAATGGCCTCAAAAATATGGCCCAGTGTACTTATTCTGTGTAATAAGAACAATTGTAACAGATTTATAAGAGGATTCTTTCGATACATATTTTTGCATTTGACTGTACTTGTTGCTAGGCTTACTTGAATAAACCCTCGTTCTATAATCAGACTCTTCTCTATTATTTATCGCCGGAAAGAAGTATTTAGCCCACGTAGGTTGAGTTAGATTATGGTCTAACGTTGATATTTTTTAAACAAAACAAATTAAAAAATGTATTAAATAACCGACAGCAAAAAGTAACATACTGTATCCGACTTGACGTCATGTGCTCCTGAACTGGCAGCACAACTTCGAACTGGTTTGGCAATGATTAGATTTGTCAAAAGTCAGAATCTTATTATTGTCATATGTACTCGTAACTAAAAAAGCTAAATGATAAGGTTTAAGAAGATTTCATACTATTCTATGTGGACAGTATTACCTCAACGACTTACACATACAGGTTGTTTCAAAGTAAAAAAAAACGGCTTCGAGCATGCCAGTTTAGGGCTCCGTAGTTATTCAAAAACGGCTGGGGCTGGGCCAATTATGTCCGAAATAGTTTTCTTTTAAAATATTCTTTTAGCCTAACATTTCTGATTTTTTCGGACTCATGGATCAAAAAATACCGGGTGGTGGACACAATATGACTTAAAAAAAACGGGCCAAGTGCGAGTCGGACTCGCGCGCGAAGGGTTCCGTACCATTATCAATTTATTATAAAAAAATACATCAACCTACCTCAATAAATATAGGAGATAATTTAATCAAACCAAAAATCAATGATAGAGTTTATTAATGTGCATAACATATATTTTTTTTCGATTTTTATATCGCGTAGTTTACAAAATAGAGGGGAGGGGGGACACATTTTTCAGACTTTGAGAGCTGATATCTCGAAAACGATTTGTTTAAATAAAAATGAGATTTATAAACCTTCATATAATTTTCAAAGACCTTTCTATTAATACCCCACACGCTTATATACAACTAAAAAAAATTATTTTCTATCCGTCAGTTACATGTATGGAGGGCCCCACCCCAATGGTTTTTTTTACAATTTAGTATCATAATCCTGTAGCGGTTTATACAACACATATCCTTACCAAATTTCGTTACTATAGTTTCCGAGTAAATCGGCTGTGACAGACGGACAGACGGACAGACGGACAGACAGACAGACGGACATGACGAATCTATAAGGGTTCCGTTTTTGCCATTTTGGCTACGGAACCCTAAAAAAACCTTGTTTGAAGACCCTTATTTTTTTTATCCCTGATCAACGATACTCCACGCTATAAGATTTCAGTACTTAAATAAAAGAAATCATCCCCACTTGACGGGAAATACCAGTATTTTTTTTAATAATCTTGTTTATTCTGCCACTATTTCGGCGTGATTAATATACATATACTTTTACGAAATTGAAGATTTCTAGGACTAACGATCTAATACTGAGTCATGCTGCGGACAGACAGACAGGCAATGCAGGACATGGCGAAACTATAAGGGTAGTTTACTACGGAACTCTAAAATCCTAATTTATTCGTACCTAATGATTACAGCAACAATTGTATTGTTATGATACTGCGTATACTGATTTTGAGCCGACATCAAAAAAGGCATCCTCCTTTTCTTCTCAATTTGACTGTATTTTTGTTACCTCAGAACTTTCGACTGAGGGAACCGAGCTACCAGCTACATAAAAATTAGAATAAAAAGTTTGGATTAAAAAAAAGTTTTTTTTTACTGAAAGTTACTGACTTATCACCCTGACTTATCGTATAATAATTATTTTATAATACGTAGATAGTATTAGCAATCGATAGAGTATTATTGATATGCACGGTTACACTCATTCTACGAAAAAACGTTTATGCATTGTCATTGTCACAATTTAAATTCGAAACCGATTCTAGACGTACTTTGGACGTACTACAATACAAATTGTAAAAGGATTTAACATGTAGGTCATGTAACTGTGTCATAATGGTGCAGTTCCTGAGGCCCTACCGCGAACCACGAACAAAGTGTTTTCTTACATACACTTGTGGATTCGAACGTAAGTGTGACAAGGAGGCAACACGTCGATCGTTGTTCGAGGTAGACCTTCTGAAAGCTCCGCAATTTCGGTAGAATCATCGAATTTCCGAGCTGCCGGATGCTTACTTAGACACAGTGCAATTTGCGCAGTCGCTTAGTCCAGTTACCTACGTGGGAGCGTTATTTGATTGTTCATTTCAACTTAGGTGAATGTCTGTTTGGAACACTTTTTGGATGGATATGTTTACAAACCAGATAACGTTAAAATAATGTTCACATTATTAATCTATGTCTCTAAAAATAATCTGGACATACACACATAGATATTTCATTTTTTTTCATGTCATTTAAATCTAATATAATTTCACGTCACTACATCTATCTGAAGATTAAAGGATTCTAACTGAACGCATAAGAAAATAAATATAAACTACCTTACTAACTTATCTATGGCTGTAACGAGAAAAAATGATGTTGATGTTCATAATTTATCAGTACAGTCAACGAAAATAATGGTCTAAGTATTTTTCGACTCCATTTAGTGATGACAGGTAAAGTTGAAAGTGGTACAAACCATATAATTTTTGTTGACTGTACACTAGGATCCAGCCACTTAAATTTATCCACCTCTTATAGTTTTTAATTTCTCCTCCTGAATTATTTTGATTGATCCAGGGATCGGATAGCGGTTTTTGCTCCATACAAAAGAACGGTTCGAATTCCGTTCTTTTTCGTTCTTCGGTTTATATTTTTTTTGTTAATGGAGTAATTGAAAAATATGATGTTAATAATTACTTAAAATGTCGAATACTACATACAGAGCGTAAAACATTTTAAAATATTCAGCTATATCGAGTTTTTCTAAAAAACCGGTTCCGATCCCTGGATTGATCACCACAATACATTGTATAACCATGTCAAAATTAAAACTATATTAACTTCATACTAATTTATAACGTCCCGTTATTTTGACACAGTTCCGGAGTGGACTAGGATTTCAATTGGTTGACTGTATGCGTCTACGTAAAAGTGTACACCGTAATTACTAACTACTAATCTAATAGTAGCTGTTGTGTTTTGTGTTAGTCTAAATATGCATAAAAGTTCAGTAGAATGCTACGGCTTGCTGCTACGGCGGCGGCGTAGCGCGTAGCATATTATGCTTCGCTCGTGTAGGTAAGGTAACTACTTACTTCGTGTTGCATAGATATTCCATTCGATTTAGATGAATGCAAAAGATGCTTTTACGTAAGTATATGAAGGGTCCACGGAAAGAACATGTCTAGTCTATTCAAATTACAGAAGGAAAAACCACCTTGCTTTTAACAGAATAGGGTGTAAATTTGCCCTGTTTTTTTTAAGCATTGGACATGTTTTTTTCGTGGACTCTTCATATAGTGTTCTGCCTTAAATCACTGTATCTATATGCTATAACAATGAGCATGTAATGAGTTCTCTCCTATAAAGAGACTCCTATAAAGTAAGTAGGTATACGTTTAAAGATAACGATCTTGTAGATATAGTTAGATCTATCTTATCTATATAGAATCAATATTTTAATCTAAGTATAAGTAATATGAAGGCGCAGGCCAATCACCATAATATCGACCTAGCTCGCTTGAATTCTGCTTCAAGAAAAGGGTTTACTTTCATTGCGATGAATAAATATAGCATTTCACTTATTTTTAACCAAATATAATTCAAACAAGAATTCTTATTTGTATAATAGTAATAAAAATGGTAAAAAGACATTACTGTTTGCATTAATAACTCTGTTTTGAATAATATAGCAGTATGAGGATTCATCTGTTGTTTTAATATTTACTCTAGATATGGGTTTGTACCGAGTGCCGGCCGAGCCTGTGCTGTTAGTCTCATCTGTTTACCGACCATAGGCAAGCGTTCGCTGTAAATAAACCAGTTCAAGACTGATATTGAAAAGTGTAGTTGTTATAGATTTCAAGGTTCAAGTTATATTGGTTGGGTCTAGTTCAGTAAGCAATCGAAACATGAGGGCTGCACCGGGCGCGCGGGCGGGCGGCGGCGCCACGCGATCATTTCGCAGAGCACGGCGGGCGGGGGCGCACGCCTAGAGCCTTCACATTGCGTCGTCCGCCTGCGCCTCGCTCCTACTTCTTATACTATAACCTCGTTAGTCCAAGTGACGTACATTCTTATACGTAGCCGTGTATTGTGAGGGCGTGAGAATCGGGAACGGCCGGCCGCTGCACTCGCTTGGAGCCAGGATTGTTGGAACATAAAAGATAACCTTGCTCGCTGCATTTATTATTCAGTGACTGCGCTAAGCTGTAGCCAGGATGGCGCCTTTTACAGGTATGATTCTTAAACAAATTGCAAACGGTCGTCTAAGCTTTGATATGTTAGCACACAAACCGTCCTTTGATGGAACTTGACAGCATTTTATTTATATAGTATGTATAATACAGGCTAACGCGTCATATAGGTAGCATATGCGTTAGTTCACATCATTTAAGAGGGTAATAGTTAAAAGGTTGATAGGCTGACTTAATGATGAACAATATTCGACGGAGTGATACAAAGGCACACTTATTTAACGAACATTTCTTTACATTTACTGCGGCCGCTGAATTACAGCTTGCGTGACTTGTTATTTTCACAACGTTCAATAAGGATAAGGTTAGTAGGTATAAATTAAGACTAATAAAATATAACCTTTTGATAAATTATGTTTACTTAAAATAAGGCATGGACAGATTACAACTCGAATAGTGAACAATTTAAATACTTATAAAATAGGTACCTATCCAAACAGATTTTAGTTTTGTAGGTTAATTGTCAAACAAAATGATAAGTTGCAGCAAATTACTGTAAGAGCAATAACTATGACGATTCATTCGTGGGTCCAATTCCAATCTCGTTTACGTAAATTTTTATGTATAAAAAAGCCGGTATTAGAATTCGTAATTTAATTTTATACGTAGTCAATATAAGGGACGCCGTTTTGGGTAGTAGGTAAGAATATCCGCAATACGATGGCAAAACAAGCTATTGAGCAGTGTCGGTAGTGTAGAAAGGGTCACCGGGTGCTCGTAAGCGCTATTTACGGCGAGAACGGTTCATTTGCCGTCGGTCACTTTATTGCTAACAGGAACTTTACTTAATTCCTCTCCAAATACTGTGCCGGCATCATTAGCTGCTTGGCAAAGTAAAGTGTATAATTTTGTTGTGAAAGATATTTGATTGATTATTTACATCGTATACGTAAAATACAAACAAAAAAAAAATATTGCTTCATATTATGATTAGAAAGAAGTAGGAAAAAACAATTCACCAATTTTTAGGGTTCCGTAGCCAAAATAGCAAAAATTGAACCCTTATAGTTTCGCCATGTCCGTCTGTCCGCAGGATAGCTCAGTGGCCATTAATACTACAAATCTGCAATTTGGTACAGTACAGGTATACCTACATTGCCGTGTGGTGACGGCAGTAACAATACATTGTCACCACCCCAACTCCTCCTGCGGGTGTCGTAAGAGTCGACTAAGGGATTGAAGTGTCACTGACCATTGTACAAGATTGATGTGATGGGCAGCAGCGTCATCATAGTGGACACATTACTGCGATCGCCAACCCGCTTGCCCAGCGTGGCGATTATGGGCATTTACCTCCTAATGCGTCTATACGCATAGTTAATAGGAGAGGCCTACGTCCAGCAGTGGACTAACATAGGCTGATGATGATGATGATGATACCTACATATTAATCATGCCAGCAAAGTGGTACAATAAAAGCTAGAAAAAAAGCTTGTGTGGGGTATCATTAAATAGGTCTCTGAAAAAGTATAAGGGCCTTAAAATAAAGTTTTTTTGTATGGAGGAAACCTATTTGAACCTCCGTAACAGAAAAAAAAACTGGCCAAGAGCATGTCGGGCCATGCTTAGTGTAGGGCTCCGTGTATTCTATAAGCCTCAAGCATTCATGATTTTTTTCATATTTTTTGGACCTACGGATCAAAAGTTAGAGGGGGGGGACAATTTTTATTCTTCTGGAGCGATTATCTCCGAAAATATTGTCTTTAGAAAAAAACTTTCTTTTAAGACCCTTATTCTTTTTGAGAGACCTGTTCAATGATACCCCACACTATAGGATTACATCAAATAAAGAAAATCATCCCCACTTCACCTGTTGGGGAGATACCCGAAAAAAAATTTTGTTTTCTAGTTTTTATTGTACCACTTTGTTAGCGTGATTAATACCTGTAATATGTATACCTGTAGCAAACTGCAGATTTCTAGTATTAATGGCCACTGAGCTATGCTGCGGACAGACGGACATGGCGAAACTATAATAAGGGTTCCGTTTTTGCCATTTAGGCTACGAAACCCTAAAAAACTGAGAAGATTGAGACTGATGCTTGTTTAGGAGCTGAAATTTTGGACCATAGTTAGTAATTTTTAAACTATACGAGTATAGACATAACTACCTACAATCGACAGCACTAGGCCTTTGCGTACGTGTATAGGCCTTCAGATACAATTTTACGCATAACAGTCATAAGATAACACCATTTCACAACACACCTCCCACATGACGATGCCGTGATTAGCGCGGATGAAGTACTTAGCACCTACATATAAAATCGAGTTTAATATGAAACGTAAATATGAAATTTTCTGTATATTCATAATTTTTGTAATAAGCTTTATTCATTTACTGAAATAAACTAGAATTGCTTTCACACGATGCCAGGGAAATGTTTTCAAAGGGCTGAATCAGTGAACCGGAAGCATAATTCAATTTCCCAATATATGCCAACCGCTACAATATCGACACAATTGCACTGATGTTCAAATGAAAGCAAAAATTTATATCTACCTCCCGCAGGTAACGTTCTATCTCTATGTATATTTGTTAAGTTGTAAATTTATTATGTGTATTTTGTTTGTATGATGTAGGTAATATTAAGATTTGTGGTGTCTGGAGTGGCCTAGGATTCCAATTGGTCGAGTGTACATATAGGCTAATATATGTAGAAACTTGTAACTTGGCAGAGGTAGGTAACACTTGACAGAAAAAAATCAGGACCGTTTCTAAAAAGGAGATTTTGTATGGCTGCGACTTCCATACTTTATTTATTTAATCTTCATTGCACAAAAGAAAACCTTAATGTACAAAAGGCGAACTTAATGCCAAACGCATTCTCTTGAGGCAAAGCAGAGAAGTTGATACTTTACTTATTTGTTTGCAAATATTGACTAGAAACTAGTGTTTTCCCATGCAAATCCGATGAATAATGTAGAATGCTTACTCCATGACTTCGCGGTGTGGGCTGTAACGGACTTTGTAATCCGTGTGTAAATTCACAAGGTAATTAATATTTACAGTATTAGCCTACGCTGCAGCGTGTTTGCGAGTAGGTGTAGGCGATCCATCATTTTGGGCCATTAACGCGAGCGAAGGCTCCGCGGGTCACGCACTTCGCGGGTCCCGTCCTTACCCTGAATTATAAGACGTTGCGCCTAACACAACTATTATACTTAAACTTTATTTATTGACAGAGAAACGAACTACATATTATTAGTATAATTTTCGGCGAATTTTGACGAAAAATATACTTAGGTAGAACTTGAGGGCAAAGATGACAAACATTAATAAACCAACTTCGAACGATTTCTCCAAGATCCTATCATCTGTGGTTTCCATCATTGGTTTCCCATCATCAAATCTTACTTTCTGAATGCAAATTTTTGTAAATGAATGAAAATTACCAAAAGCGCCATAGATGTACCTATAACATTTGAAGAGATCCCTCGATTTCTCCAAGATCCCATCACCAGACCCCAACTTGGTGCAAACGGGACAATCTCGGGGTTATACACGTTCGATCACAAAAATAAATTTTAAAATCGGTTTACGATTCTTGGTTCTTTGGTGATATCAGGTAACATACATACAACAAAAAAATCAGTCGAATTGAGAACCTCCTCCTTTTTATTAAAGTCGGTTAAAAAGCTAAAAGCATGTCGGCCCATGCTATGCTCAGTGTAGGCTAGTCATGGTTCCGTAGATGAGACAGATTTATAACGGCTTGAAGATATGGACCTAAAAGTTCTCCCCCTGTAACTTTTGATCCTTGGGTCCGAAAAATATGAAAAAAAAAAATACTAAGCTTACTGAATATCTTAAAAGGAAACTTTTGAACATAATAGGCGGCCTATTATCGGCCCAGCCATTTCTGAATTACTACGGATCCCTACACTGAGCATGATCCCACCATGCTCTTGGCCGGGTTTTATTTACTGACAAGGTTTGCCGGACCAAGTATTTAAGTACTGTATATTTATTATACGCTTCATGGTCTCCACAAACCCAAGTTTAATCATTTTAAAGTCGCGAGCATTTGGTAGATAAAATTGTTCTTTGGGGACGTCACCCTCTGATAAAGCCAGCAAGAAACGTAATAAATTATCAATCACTGTAACTCTTTCACTTGGATGGAGATTTTATCTGACTCGTGAAAAATGGAAGTGGAGGGTTAATGCTCGGGCCAGACGTCCGTCGCAGTAGCCTCTATGTGTTTATATTTTCAGAAACCTTAAAAGCTTTTTTCGTCATGCTCACTGGTCCTTTTTTAGGGTTCCGCAGTAAACTAGGAACCCTTATAGTTTCGCCACGTCCATGTGTCCGTCTGTCTGTCCGCAGCATAGCTTAGTGGCCGTTAGTACTAGACATTTGCAATTTGGTACATGGCATGGGGGCTATCATGATCTCTTAAATGCTCGACTTGTCAGTTTTTGACAGATATTCTATGGAACTGAGACATCGCGATTCTGATTACTGATTAGGTCCTAAACTGATTCGCTTTAGTAGATCGTGGTAGCCCCCCAGGTATGCATATTTCTCTCGCCGACAAAGTGGTAGAATATAATGTAGAAAAACAATTTTTCCCCTCACTAGCTCGTAAAGCGCTCGTTTATCGTTTAATACGAGCGGGTAAAAACGCTTTTTACACACTTGTGAATAAAGTAATTTGACATTGCTCTAATTCCTATAGCCCCCTACTGCCTAGTATAAGTGGATCTGTATGACCGTAGTAAACATGCGCAATCGGAGCTCACATGTTAAATTGGTCGTTCTCATGGGTGACTTTGTAAGCCATTGGCTATATTTAAGTAACTCTATTCTACGATACGTTTCGACATTGAGTTTTAAATGGTTTTTTTAAGTTAATTTACATTTGGATGAGATTTATAATCATATTTCCTCGCTATAGTGAGGGGAAAAAAGTTGTATTACACTTGGCGGCAAAGTTTGTTCAACTCTCGTGCCTTGAGACCTTCGCAATGCTCAAGATTCCAGTTTTTGAACCACTCGCTACGCTCGTGGCTCAATTTTGGAATCTTTCGCTAGCTCAGGTCTCAATATTGGCACGACAGTTAAACAACAACTTTGCCCCCTTGTATAATAAATAACTATTTTCGGCTAACTCCCGTAGTAGTAAAGTGGTATGATTTTTTTATTTTGCTGTAATCATATAGAAGAATACGGGTAAAAGTATTTTATTAAAGTTAATATTTTCGGAGATAAACTCTCTAGAATAAAACAAAAATGTGTCCTTCCCCCTCTACTTTTTCATCTATGGGTCCAAAAAATATGAAGAAATATTATGAGCAGGCTTAATAGAAAGAATACTTTAAAATAAAACTTACTATTTCGCACATAATCGGCCCAGCTGTTTTTGAATAACATGCTCTTGGCCGTTTTTTTCTAGGGTACGGTTAGTAGTAAGTATTATTTACTTTGTCGCTATCTAACAATAAATAAATTAGATTCAATTGTAATGCCTGGACTGTGATGATACTTAACCTTTACAGTCATTCACTTTTCTATACCTGATTCTCCAGGACCTTATCAGCCTACGATCAGTGATAACTTTAATCGAATTTGTTCACGTATCATCCCGTCTATCGTATCTACATTATCTATCTATCATGCCTTTTCAATTACGTGAAACTTTAGCTTTCAATCAATGTACCTTCTAGGATTATAACTTACCTTCCTAAGAAACTTTAGGGACTCTACTTGTGCAGAGCGTTTTCAAGTTGCTGAAACCTTTCGATCTGTTTCACCTTCACACCCATAAATATAGATACATCTCGCCGAAAATATCCCGCCTACCCGTTTCGGATCAACTTTTACGTACACATATAATACAGGGTACCTATAGATAGACTAAAGGGCCGAGCCCGCTGGCGTAAGAATGACTCTATATAAATATTTAATACGGAAGCGGAAGGCAGACCGCGGCTGGAGATAGTGTCGGGAATCAATATTAGCACCGCTACCATTCTGTCCACCACACATTCTAATATAACACGAGTAATATCCACCTTGAGATATTTCGATTCCCGGGGGCCCGTTACGGTCTGAACGCTGCGTTTTATTTACCCGCCGTTACCTATATATTTGCACCACGTACATATTTAGCTAAGTACGAACCGCAAAGGGATTTCTAAGGTCGGAAGTTTTATCGATAACAACTTTGCTGCACGTATTGTGTTGGTCATTACGGTTAGCAATTGGTCGCTTCAATGGAAAACTTCCATTGAATCCGACGTAACTACCTAATGTACCACAAATGCAAACAATTAAAATTATCGTAAAATAAAATTTACTTGTTTAGTTTCTACCAATAAACGTTTTGGTTTTATTTGCTCAATCTTATATTTAGAGTTCTTGCCTCAAGCTTTTCCGAAACCATTACAGGATCCCTTTGTTGTCCATCTATCTGTTTGTGTTTCCCTTACTCTAGCAAGGATATATGTTAGACCGATTCTGGTTGTTCTGGTTCAGGTCCTGCCAGGCAACTTGACAATTTCGTCCTACCATATTTTAAATTCCCCGCCTCGGATACCATGTAGACAGTAGCTACTTTGCTCCATTTTTCTGGACCTCTCATGATATGGCCTGCCCACTTCCACTTGAGTTTTTTTATCTTGTATGATATGTATTCAAGTTTAGACTTTTCAACAACAAAATTCTCTATACAAAGCCCCAATTTCATAGGTAATGAGGGAATCCTACGCCAGATCAGACGACGCAACGGAGTCACGTCCTTACGTCGCCTAAATCAAGCTAGTTTTAAGTTGTTTTTATTTGATTTGTAAATTTCTAGTTCGCAGTGACTTGGTTTTTGCTGTTATACTCAAACTTATTGGATTAAAATAAAATAAAAATACATAAATAATTTAGGTAAGAAGCTATATCATTTTGATGGGAAATATTTAACGGGTCGTGACTTAAATAATTTTATTGGGTTTTTATAGTTGCATGCAATAATTTATAAGGAATTAGCTACGTAGGTCAGATATGTATGACCGTATTTTCAACCGACTTAAAAATAAACCGGCCAAGAGCATGTCGGGCCATGCTCAGTGTAGGGTTCCGTAGTTATTCAAAAACGGCTGGGCCGATTATGTTCGAAATAGTTAGTCTTATTTGAAAGTATTTACTCTATCAATGAGTTTTTTTCATATTTTTGGGCATACGGATCAAAAGTTAGAGAACAATTTAGAGACATGGCGAAACTACAAGGGTTCCTAGTTTACTACAGAACTCTAAAAAACGGGCCTTTGTTTTTGCGTCCTTGTCATTTTACCTACACTTTTTCTTGTTATTTATCGTTTCACTTGCCACAAGATACCCTAGGATCTTGTAGCATAATCTTGTTTAAAATATTATCATTTACATTGCGTTGCGGCCCTTTGCGTCTCGGGTTCTCTTCACCGTAGCGATGATAAATAGCCCGTATTACTCCCAAAGGACTTGGCCGTGTATCTTATTAATATGGTTTTTACACCTGTTTTATTATCAGTAACATTATCAAATGTAACGGAGGAGTGTTCAAAAAATAACGTACACGAAATATCAAAATTGTTTTGTGCTGAACCACTAAATATTGCATCACTGCTGCGGCTACTTTGAATGCAAGGATCCCATTAAAAGTAAATAGGTCACATTATTTGCTTTTGGGCATGATTCCGCATCAACTAATTTTTTTAATATATGTTGATGTCATATATAAAAAAAAGAAAATGGATGCTGGATGCGGGTGGCACAGGACCGGTCATTGTGGCAATCTTTGGGTGAGGCCTATGTTCAGCAGTGGACGTCTTTTGGCTGATATGATGATGATGACGATAAAAGAAAAAAATACCGAGTTTACTAACGCCGGAGGTGGGATCAACTAGTTTTGATCTGTTGTGGCAACCGCCCCCTTTATAAATGATTATCATCTACTACTTAATCTTCGTTCAGTTCAGTCCAAAAAGCTGCAGACTTGCAGACTCTTTGGACTAATGTTGTGCATGTACTACGCCTACTATAGGTAGATACTTGTTTTATCCATTAGGTGTCCAGAAGGGGAGCAGAAAATGAGCAACGCAAAATTTTATACGTTTCAGCCATTTCAAGTATTAGTAATCTACACTAAATCAGAAAGTCATAGTTCTTCATAATTTACAAAAAACCGAGTTGGATGGCGAAGCTACGTTTATGTTGCGGCTCTTGGCTCAGACCGTGAAAGCCATCAAGGTTGCGTGAGCACTGCATAAGCGTTCGTTTTTAAGTAGATACCTACTTACTTTGAAAAAATATCTTATTTTCACGTCGCCTTCAGTACTGAAATTCTCTTCATGCAAAAGCTTATCCTATGATTTGTTTATACCTAGTGCGTATCTTTTGTTCGTGTTTATAGCCGATAGTTCATAGCTTAGTAGCTCGCGATGAGACCAGTGCCTTATGCGCATAACATTGCCTATACTTTATTGCCTTCGATATTTACCTGATTTAGTGTATCGCATTGTCCGTAAATGGTTAAGTACCATAATCATAGGCATCGTGCCTTTCTACATTCGAGAAAATAATCACGATCAATACCTTTTTCTTGGTAATAATGAAACTCAAATATGGTATGTTCACAAAAGGAGTTTCCGTGAGTTGCAGACATCCAGCTTACCAACAAGACTTTTGCTTCTTTGTCACCATCGTGGTATTAAAAATACACAGAGTATTGGGCGTTAAGCATTTCAATCCATTTACGTAAATAAATGCTTGCAAAAGTCACAAGCAAGTACTTAGATGTCTGTTTTTGTTACTGTCTGTTTTCTAATTTTGGCTTTATGGAGATGCGAGCACGGCCCGGCACTGTTTGCTCGCATGAATTGACTAAACAAAGATCATTAAGGCTCTGAAATTAACAATTACAAACGTGAATTGCTTTATTTAGAGTTTCGCATCGTGATGTTTCTACATTAACCGACATTTGTTTAGCCCTTCGTACAATTTGCCTTCATTAATAACGAATGGAATCGCAATGTGGTTGGAAATACAAAGTACGCCTTCTAGGTAACAGGATTAGTTTCCGGGTGTTAGCAAAAAATCAATTTGTTGGCAAGCAGCCATGCGCTCGTACGCCACGCCAACAACGGATGTGCGCCGTGCTTTCCTCTCTCGTTTGTTGTTCTATTCTAGTTTCTGCTGCAACTAAGTATTTTTTTGAGGAACAGCCTTAGTTTGTTCATTTAATTACCGATTACGATTGAATTAGTTCTGCACGGTAAAAACAGGTCACTTCAACTAAAACAAATTTCTTCAATGCTAAGCAAATATTTTTAATCTAAGAATATGATCCTCTCCCTATAGCCGTAAAAAAATATTTTCTTAAAAACAGATTAATTTACTCTTAGTATTTGCTTTTTATACCAAGATAGTATAACTTGAATACAAATAAACAAAAATCAAAATAAGAATGCTTTATCTAATTGCTTTAAAATTAGTTTACTTTACTTCAAGAATCACAATTACTTCAAATAAGAAAACATGAAATCAAACTAAAACAATGTCACAACAATCAAGAATTTGTATATTGCAAACAGAAAATTTTCTTGAATTAAACATTTTATGACTTTTTGTTATAAGACAAATCAGTGATCTTGGGCATAACGCCCATATAATCTTATAATAAGCATTTTACTCTTGAAACCAGAATATAATTGAAGAAAAATGAATTTTTCAACTGAGAAATGCTACAGTCAGACTGGTACAAATATATTTTAAGATAATACGTTTTTGATTTGATTCCAGTAAATATGCTAAGAATATATGTTTTCTCAAACAAAGATATCCTTTTTATCTGTGTGTTATATCAATTTAAATAAGCAATGTTTTATAAATTATTGATTAAACTCATTAACAATTAGTTATCTGAGGAAAATAGGCACTACGTATATACTTATTTAAAACAAGATGAGTATCAAATTCTCACAAATCCGCTTTACAAAAAATCCGATGCCCTTCTATAAGCTCTAACTAATTTCTTCAACGTCCTAAAACATCTCATCAGGCTATTATGTAATACCAAAGTACCTAATACAGATTACTATAAGGAAAAAAGTTGATAAGTATATTATGTGTTTGTATAAGTAGTCTTTTCATCACACTTGCTGTTTAAGCACGCCATTGCTTGCGCGAATAGCGGGAGTAATAGCTTAGAGAAGTGAAATTCCCTAGGGAGTAATATAAATGTCAGTACATCATTTAATAATAATTATGTCTTAAAACAAATTTTTTGGTTGGCAAGTGTGATGAAAAAGCCCTCCGCCTAACGGCGTCGGGCTTCTAACACTCTCGTTAGTAATTCCGTACTTACCTCCCTTGATGCACAATGTACTATTGATTAAAATTGAGTGAGGCTGAAGTGCCTCCACAGTCAAACTATATAAAATAGTTTTGTGGAACTATGTATAATAACTATTTGTATTGGTTCTGATTGTATTTGTATCTAATAAATAAAATAAAAAATAAACAATACATATCATTTTAGAATCAAATGACTGAACCCAATTGAGAAGGGAATGAAAGATTATATCATAGAAAATACTAGAAACATGCTATTTCAAATATTAAAAATTTTTTAAGACAAAGTGGAATTGCGTTAACATCAATTGTATTGGAATATCCCTGATTTTTTCAACCACTTGTAACTTTATCGGTAGATGACTCCGTAGATATACGTAAAAATAGCAAGTCATGATTAAAAAGCTCGAATTGCCATACATTACTTTATTTATTGTATAGCGATTTTTTTTATCTTTTACGTTTTTGTCTCTATCCAAGCAATATCTAACAACAATTTTAAGTACCAGTACCCGTTCTAGCAGGGCGCGTCGGGCTTTGGCCGAGGGTACTCCGGACGAGGATCCTCTTAATGGGCCGAAACATATCGAGCGATCATCGACTTACAAAAGTTAGTAACCCGGTTCGGTAATATTTTAATATGTTTGAGTCTCACCTTAGTTATAATTCTAAAAAAACTTTTTTTAAGTTTATTTATTCAATGATAACTTCTTTAATGGAAATGCCAATACAACCCGATTAAAAAAAGAATCTGTATATCCTATTAATTATTTTGAAAAATATTTCATATTAGCATGTTGGCAGTATTTTCTATTAAAAATTCCACTTGATCCGTATTCATAGTGTATCTTAAGACAGAGCACCGAAATGTGCTAAAAGCTATCCGTGCCCCAATCTCGTAATGTTTCAGTTGACTCCGCGATCAAATTAAATGCTATCCTTGGATTAGGAACCGGCCTATGTATGTACTATTTAGACAAAACAGAACAAAATACAATAGAACTTGGTGAGAATTGTTATCCCAACGTACTGGAGTTGAGATACTTGAAATTAATTAAATCTGCTGCTTATCTCAAGAGTTTGTTATCTTTAGACATAAAATTGAAACTTTTCTGCTCGGAGTTGGGTGCTTTAGCTAAAGAAGGTCGACAGGACTACCTATTTGAAATCCAAAATGTACTTATATAACTTGGTAATTTAACACCAAGACCATAAAATTTATTTCTATTTACCTTCCCATAAGGTACATTTTTAGATCGAAGCGGATCTTCACCCTCCATTGGAGCGGGAATTCTAATTGATTTATTGGTAAGTTCAGAAGGGACCTCAAACGGTTCATGCCGTTCATGTAACGCCTATAATGAGTTTACGGGCAACCGACTTACCTATCGGGGTATTTTAAGTACGGCTGTATGCCGTATATCCAATTTTTGTGTTCGAATTGGGAAATCCTCACATTATTTACATTCAGACCGAACTTAGTCTATTTTTGCTAAGAAATCGGACTAAGTACTTGTATCTACCCAATTTTTTTCTTTGTTCGGTTACGCGTTCATACACTGTTCAATAAAAATCTACAACATTAAGGTGCGTTTAAACTAAAAGAGCATTCGCTGTTCTAGCGCCCGTTCTACGAAATCAACCAATCACGTTTTGTGTACCAATCGAATTTCGTAGAGTGGGAGGTTAGAACAGCGAATGCTCTTTTAGTTTAACCGCACCTTTAGATATAAAATATGGTGTAACAAAACGGTCACGTTAAAAATGTATGAAAGTGGGGTTATTTTCGACTGCGCATTAATTAGGATATGATAAATACCTACCTGTTCTGTGTAATTGAAATGAGAAGAGAAGAACACAGCCATCGCAGATCCATTAAAGTTATTGTTACTGTGTATTTTGTATAGGTACCATGTTAGCAATTTAATTAAGGCCCAGAACTCTGATCCATTCGATCAGTCTCGGTGATGGAGCCGTCTAAAGGGACAAGTGAAACTTTCTTAATTATTATTCCCTGATGGTAGAAAGAAATTATCCTGTTCAATTGATCATTCATCAACATTGCCCTCTAAATGCCTGTTGGCGGAAGGAAGGAGGCTTTTTGTATAAGTGTTATATTCTAATAATGGCAGAGTAGAGCTTATCAGACTATAGGTATAAACGGATTGAGGTCGGTACCTACTGCGTGCCAGCGAGTCGCAAGGACGAGGGCGCGCCGCTCACAATATCCGGCTCTGATCCGCAATATAGCCCGCTATGGGTTAGGACATAAAATGCAATGATAATAACATAACCCAAAAACTACCAATTGTTATTCTCACTGGAAATATGTAAGCCGTAAGGCTTTATCAGAATAGCCACCTACCTACCTAACTCTCTTTGTGTTAATGCCACGTATTGGTGCGAGCGAGATAAATAAACAATAAGTCACCGTTCAATTCATGGCCTCAGCTCGTGGTAGTGGTAGGTACTTTTAAGAGTATGAAAAGATTTATAAGTTGACAAAATATATAAAAGAACTAACATTAAACAGATTCAAAAATCAAGTAACTAAACTCAAAGTGAAAATCAATATTATAATGTAAATTTTTAAATATATTTATTTTCAAAACTACAATTTATGTACATACATTAAATCTAACTAATCTACTTAACCTAACCTATATCTAAGATTGGCCCTTGTGGCATTGTACCGAGGATGCTGGCGGCATTTCCTCGTTGTATCGCAATGCTGATGCGTTGTGCGAGGAAGTCGCCAGCTCTTCGGTCTTTAGTTACATCAACCAGACGTTTCGCGATCTCAGCAAACAATTTGCGTGCGCTGGGGCCCCAAGAACCTAAAGTTTCTACGCCAAACGGTACAAAATCGTACTGTTTGCCGAGACCCTTATATTTATTACGTTTTAAAAATTCGGCATTTTCAGACGCAGCGGCTGCCTTAAACGTAGTTCGTTGAAGATGGGATGGTGCCAGGGTGTCTACGCAAGTAGCATCCCATACCAACATCCGTCCCAAGCTCCAAGGAACCAAAGCTTACTTCTCAGTCGCTCCCTCATGGCTGAGGATCGTGACCAACAGTAAAATTCTTCCACTTGACGCGGTCTAGGGCCATATGGACTGCCTTCTGCATGGAACCACAAGCTTTCTTCAGGGTGTCCGTCCACCTTATCGGTATTCCACCCCTGGAGCGTCGGCCTTCGACTTTGCCGAGAATAATGTTCTTTTGGAGAGTGTGCTGATTAGAACGCATGATATGCCCGAAGAATCTGAGTATCCTCTCCTGACAAATAGTTGAAAGCCGCTTGGTAATATTCAGCTCTTGCAATATTGACTCGTTTGTTCTAAATGCAGTCCATGGGATCCTGAGCATCCTCCTCCAGCACCACATCTCAAAAGCGTCGATCTTTTTCCTATCTAGGGTTTTTAAGCTCCAAGTTTCAGCGCCATACATAAAGATGGAGAAGACCAATGCTCGTACCAACCGTACCTTGGTTGCACGACGAATACCGCGGTTCTTCCACAACTTCTCCAATCGAGCCATTGCACTTTTGGCCATTCCTGCACGTCGACATATCTCTTGTGTATTGCCACCACCATTAGAAATGAGCGACCCCAGGTAAACAAACATATCCACTTTCTCGTAGCTATCAAGGGCATTGGATTGAGGAAGAACACCTGCTCGGTCTACTACCATGATCTTGGTTTTACTATGGTTTATTCTCAATCCAACTTTAGCACTCACTGCTTCAACTTTCTTCAGCAGAGCGGCCATGTCCTCTTCACTCGAAGCCACAATAGTAGTGTCGTCTGCGTACCTTAGGTTAGTAATGTTATGGCCGCCTACCCTGATGCCGAACTGTCTGTCCTCAAGTGCTTTTCTCATAACGTATTCGCCATGCAAATTAAATAGTACCGGAGACAGAATACATCCTTGCCGCACGCCACGCTCCGGACGATATGGTTTCGAGAATGTATCATCTACCTTCACGCAGCTTGTGCTTTCAAGGTACAGATTCTGAATCAGGAACACAAGGTGGTTAGGAACTCCCATTTCAATTAGCACATCAAACATGGTACTCCACTGAACACAATCAAAAGCCTTGGCGTAATCAATGAAACACAGGACCAGGGGAATGTTGAACTCGCGACATTTTTCAATGAGTATCCGAACATTCAAAATTTGGTCCCGTGTTCCCTTGCCGGCGACAAACCCAGACTGTTCTTCCGGAATCTGCCGAGTTGTAAATGAAGCTAATCGAGCGTGTATTATGTACAAAAGGATTTTACTGGCATGAGACATCAATGACAGAGTACGGTAGTTTTCACATTTTCTAGTGGAACCTTTTTTATGAAGGGGAACAACTGAGGATTGAGTCCAATCATCAGGCCACTGACCGGTCTTCCAAATCTTGTTACACAGTCTGTGAACCAGGCGAATGCCTTCCTCCCCTAAATGTTGAATCATTGCCGCTGAAACACCATCGGGACCCACTGCATTGTTTTTTAGTTTTTTTATAGCGGCCTGTACTTCCGAGAGTAGTATAGGCGGCTCCTCAGTGTATTCGTCCCACTTTCTGTCAATCATTGGGCCCTTGTCATCACGATACAGGTTACAACAATAACTCCTCCATCTTTCCAAGACGCAGTCAAGGTCTGTCAAGATGTTACCTTTATCGTCGTCTACCATACAACATTTTGGCTTGAAGGTACCAGTCAACTGCTTCACTTTTCGGAAAAGGTCCTTTGTGTGATATTGATTAGAGTGTCTCTCGATCTCGTCGCATATGCCATTAATGTATATGTCTTTATCCCTTCTGGTCGATGTCTGTACCAGTCTATGCAACTCATTGTATCGGGATCTCAGGTACTCAGTGTCCAAACCTTCACACCTCAGCTTCTTCCGCTCATCCACAAGTGCCCAAGATTCGGCACTGATCCATTCCTCTTTTTTCCGAACGATTCTGTTGGCATCTCTGCTTCCTCGAGCGGTGATCAATATGGCCGATTTCAAATTAGTCCAGTCTGCTTCACTTGAATCAAAAGGATCCCACGTCACCTCCTTGATCTTTTCCTCAACAGAGTTTTTAAAATGAATCAAGGCATGATCATTTAGTGACACTGTACTGGGAGCACTTTTTTTCGTTTTCTTAAGGCGTAATCTAAAATCAGCAACAAGGAGCTGGTGGTCAGTGCCGCAGTCTGCCCCCGGGAGAGTCTTAACATTAGAGACTGAGGATCGCCATCTAGAATTAATCGTCACGTAGTCTATTTGGTTTCTATGATCCGCTGGTGAGGTCCAGGTGTATAACCTTCTGGGATGGTGTTGGAACCAGGTATTCATGATAGTGAGCTGATTTTCTATGCAAAAGTCGAGAAATTTTTCGCCTCTATCGTTTCTGTCTCCCAACCCGTATTTTCCAACGACAAGACCTTGTAAAGGATCTCCTGCTGTGGCACCAATTTTGGCATTGAAGTCTCCCAGTACTACTGTGATCTCTCTCGCTGGTATTGACTTCAGGATGGACACTAAATCAGCATAGAATTGGTCCGATTCTTCTTCATCAGCTTGGGCTGTGGGAGCGTAAACTTGGACAAAGTTTATAGGAAAAGGATTCGCGTCTAGTTTGATGGTAATCATCCTGTCATTCGGTGTTTGATATCCCTTGACAGTATCCTTCAGAGACTTCGGGATAAGGAAACCCACTCCGTTCCGGCTATGATCATCAGGCCCCGAGCAATATAATATATTCCCATTCTCTGTTGTAAAATGGCCACTGCCCCGTCGATGAGTTTCACTTAACCCCAGAATTGTCACTCTGCATCTTTGCATCTCCCTCTCAACAATGTCCAGTTTCCCCGGTTTAAGTAGGCCTCTGACATTCCAAGTCCCCATGCGAATCGACGTGCGTAGTGAGGTCTTCGTAATCTTCTTACCAGTAGCATAGTTTCCACTTACTGCCTGGTGGGCCACAGTCAAGTGGCCGGTAGCATACTTCCCACCATGCGACCCGGAACCGCAATGGCGCCGAGGGTCAGTCGGTTCGCATAACATAGCACTAGCATCATTATTGGGACTGTTCATGTTGGTTTTCTTGGGAAAAATAGTCGCAGTAGCTTCCCCTTGCTTTCTGCGCCAGCCATTTTAGGAATGATTTGGATTCCAAGGTCGTTGTAGCCTCATCCTGCCGAATGCCCGGCAGGGCGTATGGTTATACCGCCATTGCTCGGTCGCCATTGCCTCGTCTGTTGTCTAGCAGGGGGACCGCGGTTGCTATAGAGCCACCGCCGCTGATGGTCCAAATGAAACACCAGCGCGGGCAGGTGAGGATGACAGTTGGGGCCGACAAAGATCTTAAGAGTCGTTCTCCCCCTTACCCCCCAAGGAACCAAAGACACACCATCAGGTCTCTTACCATCATCTCTAATAATACCAGTAGGCTCAAGAAGAGCAGGTACGTTGATCGTGGCAAGAGACCTGCGGATTATGTCGTTAAGCGTCGCATGTCTGGAAATACGGCCTGCGCTTTTTTGACAACTTAGTCCGTGGTGTCCCAGTCGGTCCACGTCTGTGCCACAACAGCATAAGTGAGGGGTACATAATGTAAAGGATTTCCTGTCTGAAGATATTTTAATATCTAATATTTAAGTTAAGTGCCTAGGTATTTGCATGCTAATGTTATATTATACAAATAGCAGAATAAAATCCTTATTGTTACTTACCGTCTATGGACATTGATGTAACTTATTCTAAGCAAAAAAAGATTCTATTCTATTCTACATAAGTATAAATTAGATCATGTACACTCCGTTTGAACTTACAATTAGAAGACCCTTCGGATCCAAGAAAGATACGGAAGGCTCGGGCTACAACGGCGACACACGATAAAGAAGGGCAGCAGTATTACCTTCGTGTGTTCCCAAGGGTTTTCTAAGTTCAAACGAAGTGTAGGTACCTATATAATTATTACGAATATTGAAGCATTTAATTAGGTATACGTATCTAATGCTTATCGCCTCTTGGTGATAGCTGGCAGTGCGAAGTATCAGTTTCGATCCCGATTACTTTTTCGGCTCTACATACAGCTACATTCAAAGTTTCAACTTGGGTACCATCGGAACTGTTAAAACATTTTATAAGAATTTAATAAATGTTGTAATGATAGTAAATTCCTAAGTAGGTAGGTAGTTATGAGTAACTTAGGCATACTAATGTTGCGTTTCGATTGTGGGTATAATGAACTCGACTAGTACTAGTACCTAGAGGAAGTAATGCTACCCTTTACACAACTTTAATATGGATTTTGCTGGCAACAATATGCCAGTACTTACCTATGACCGAGTTGCATAGGCAAGAGAAGTCGTCGTGTAAGGTTACTCAACCCCTTGCCACACACACGGTACACCGACCGAACTTCAGTAGAACTTACTTAACCATTAAACTAATGTATTAACTGACTTTTACGTTGTTACAGGTAATCATGAGAATCAAACAGGTCACCGAAAATGGTAACATTGCTGCAGATAACAGACGCCAGATACCATCACATATAAACTCCGACAACAGGAGCTGGCTGTCCAGTAACACCGGCTCAGATTATATTTACAATAATATTAACAGGACGGAACATTTGCAGTTAAATTCTAGTTTCAATAATTTGAGTGTCACAACCGATTCGGTCAGAAATAAAAGTCTGCAAAATAAGAATGTTACACACGAAATCTCCAACTTGAATACTGAACCAGTATGCAATACACTTTATAGGCTGAATAATCAAAACAATACAGAGTTCTTGAATTTCTGTAATAACATAGAAGCCAGCAATCTGGAGGGCGCCACGGAAAATTTCCTCGCACCCCGTGAAAGCTTTTTAGGTACGTGTTACTTAAAAGAAACCATAATTGGTGTTTGATTTAATCTGAGGCCAAGTTACGCCACGCGTGTTGCTTTTGTTTTTACAAAGTTAGTTTTACTAGACGTTGCCTGAACTTTTATTGCGAGCAAGAGAATTTTATTTTAACAGAATTTAATCTCTAAATATATAATGTGGATGTAATACTTACACTAGATGATCGCAGGTTATTAACACCTTCGCTGCGGCAATTAAGTTAAATTGCAATTAACCATACTTGTACAGGTCACATAAGTATCTGCCTACGCGTACATTACATACCTACATCGCTACCATTAGTCCATTACTTTCTAAAACGCCTGATCGTTTCTTTGCCCGTATTATTTATTTCCTTTGAGCTGTTTTAATTCAAGAATCTGATAAAAAGCTTATTATTTCCATAACAAAACGTTCGCCTGAAACGGTAAACGTATTATTATTATTTGTATTGGATTTCCAGTGAACAAGCGTAATCCTCGTTACACGGTAGAGGAACGATGCCCGTGTATATTTGGGGCGAGGGAGTTATTTTTTGTTCAGACGTTTAATTATTTGGGCGGTTAAAAGCGTGGGTGAACGAACTACCTGTCTAATAGCCTTAGATGTGTGCGCGTAATGTGATAATCAATATTTCAGGTAGTAATGTGTCTTCGAATACATCCCCAATTGACGAAGAGCGGCCGTCCGAGCATTCAGACACGGATGAGATGTCAGACAATGGGCACCCGGTGCCTAGAGGAATTGTGAATCCAAATTATCCAGGTTTCCAACACTTGGCGCATACACTGCAGGTGGGTCGAGTTTCATTGACAGATGCCCTTGTAGTGCGGGCGCTGACCCAGATCCGGGACGAACAGGAAGCCTCATTAGTACGATACGATGTATTTGTTGGAAATAATATCGTGACACATTATTTAAATTATATTAGGATGCCAAAAATTTGTAGGAAAGGCTATTTTCCAGTTGTATGTTGGTATCTATTGTAGGTATAGGTAGGCTTTTAATACGAAAACTATCTGCACAGTTGCCATTATCGACAGTTTGGCTTATTGGAAATGAGCGTTACTAGCAATGGTTTTCAAGTATTCATAGTTGACAAATGTTTAAATGAACTGTACCATCGATTTTATTTCCTTCGAGCAATCAATGTAACGTGTATACATAAATACTGCTTAGTTATCAAACGCTGTGACTGGGTTTTATGTGTTATCATTGTCAAGCGCACTTTTGCTTCTCTTTGGACTTTTCTTAGAAAGTTAATTACTTAACAGTTAAAGTTAGAATTTTTAATCAAGTAATGCTTACGGTTTGTCTAAAAACTTCTTATTCCTCGGTTTCACATGATCTGATGATAAATGATGCTAACACACTAATATTTGAGATTATTATTTTCCAGGATTATTCTTCAAATATTGAAAACTTTTATCACTCCGAAAATGACATGACAGACGATGACATTGATTTAGAGATAACCGAATCAACATACGAACCAGAGCTTACCTTAAATGAAACAACAATTATATGTAAAAACATTAATAATAATAATCAGGAAGAATACAATTCTAAAACACTAAGTTCACCTAGTGACAGCATATCAAAAAGTGCAACGTCAGATATTATCTTACAAAAGGAAATCCCAGATTTATTGAAAACAATATCAGAAAATAACAATAATATCAACCGTAATGAACTTGATATAACTTGCACTACAACAGATATAGAAAATAACTTTCACACTAATGACATAATAGGCGATTTTAATAAAGAAATCGAAGACGAAATAAAACAGTTATTAAATTATAACATTAATATTCAAGACGATTTAGAAGAATTAAGAAAAGATATCAAGGATACTTTTGCAAAACCAATAGAAAATACGATAAATAATATAAGTGAAGTGGTGAATCATGTTATCAAGAAACTCGTGGAAACTCATGTCGACGAAAACGAGCACAGCTTGGATAACTCAGTGATTGGAACAAATTGCAAAGAAGTGTTAAATAATGAAATTAGCGACGTTAAGCAAAATGAAACAAATGCTATTAAAGAAATGAATCTGAGTAGGCCTACATTTTTAATGATAGAAAATAACACGAATAAGATAACCGATGCATTCTTATCAGATGGTAAAGATGAAATCACTCTGTACAATAACGAATATGATACAAAAAATATGAGCAACAACGTCGAAAATACAATCAAACAACTCAGCACTGAGTTAAGGAAAATCATTCCGAAGTTAGATGAAATGCGTGAACGTGATAGATTATGGATAAGGAATAAAAAGGAACCGCCTGTGATCCTTACAGATGGTAATTTCAATGAAGTTGCGAATTCGTCTCGATATACTGGAGTCGTACAAAGTGGAAGTAACCCCGGACCAACCACAAGAGCCAATCACGGGTAAGTCCTTATTCCGATTTGTTATTGTTTAACTAATTTAATATTACATGACGTTTACTAACACATTTTTATACGGTAAATACCTGTATTATATGTAGGTAGGTGTACCGGGTGTCCGAAAACTAGGCAGGGGAAAGTGGGGAGGGTTCGTACACTTTTTACTCTATGCCTTATTACTAAAAAAGTATTATCAATTTTTAAATTAAATCAATAATGATGAAACCAAAAGGTCGTAAGTGAGATAAGAGTCGGTCAAATAATATTTCCCGAACTTTACCTATATGTAGGTATATTATCTGGCTTTGATAATAGTTCGGCTTAGAGCTAATACAATTAACTGATGATTTTAATCCGACTTCGATTCGACTGTGGAACTATCCTACAACTTTAATTTTTTTTTAACTTAATTATTATAAAACTATACTACTTCTTCATAATATGAAAACTTTTTGTTTAGTTAGGTAATCAGAAAAATAACACACCTAGGTATACGTATATAGCCTCGTCCTGCCCGTATACTAAATTAGAGCTTTTGAAATTTAAACCTAATAAGTTCGAAAATATAATCGCTTTTCTTTTGTTCTAAACAATCGAATATGTCCTTTATAAATCACATTGGGCAGGACGAGGCTAGAGTACCTACGTAGGTAGATAGATCGATCGCTGCGTCATGATCCGTTTTGATAGTTAGGCGCAACATTGATTTACCAACATGCATGTAGCAGGCGATGAAGCTTAAAATAGATTTGACAGAGCAGTTACTCTCTTAAAATCAAGAGAAAAGCTATTAAGACTCAGTACACGGGTAGACCGACACGCGGTTAATCAATTTAAATTGAGCAGAAACACTGAGTTGGCGTTTCACACGGTTCATACCGGCATAATTCGTTTATAGTCGGGCGTGGTACATTGTAGGAATGTATTAAAAAAGTATGTACTGAATGCTGAAGTGTTGATTATGTCTCAATCCAGTGAAGCGTCGGCGCCAAAGGAGCAGCCACAGGAATTGGCTGTCGCTAAGAAGTACACCAGACCAGCTCAAAGCAACTCATCCGTCCGAAAAAGTGAAACTGTAGACAAATGTGATTTGGGTAAGTTTGGTTAGTCCTTAACTCTAAATTAGATAACATCGAGTTACCTCATTAGGTACCTTCCATAAGGTATATATATATATGTATATACATATGATTGGTACACGACCATACCTTTGCTAGACTAAAGGTACAGTCTACCTAATTATTGATAAGGACAATTGAAGTGGTCTTCTTCACGGTAAGTTACATGGCAAAACAGTCTTGTTTTACAAAATAATGGTGAAAAATAGAGACAATTCTTACCATCATTATTTGTCGCTCTATGGATAACAAAATGATAGCCAAACCCCTATTTCTAACAAAAACATGTGTAGGCATTGTACTACCCAGAACTAGTGTTAATGATATTATGCTGTAGGTATGTATATAGTAAGAAGAAAAGAAAAAAATATAAATTAACCTAAATGTTGATATTATACTTTTCAGGAAGTTTCGACGTCTACAACATAGAGACTGCTCTACCCAAGTTAGATTTAGATGCGATAGAAAACCATTTGAAGGCAGCTAAAGAAGCAGAGAGACGGGTACGAAGTTTTTGTTAATGTTCAATCCCCTACCTACCTATAATTATTCGTGTGTATAGTACTACTTATTAGCATAATATTTAAAATAGCGCGCCGCATACTAAAGTAACGGTAAAAAGTATACGTCTGAACCACGTCTGCCGCAACCATGTGTAACAATTTAATAATTATCAATAAGTAGTAAGTTCAGCTTTCTACCGGTGATTCAACTACGCGGGCATATAGGCAGCCAGTCTCTACAAAGCCGCCATCACAAATCAAGGTGTGCGGGCAGTGTCGGTCGAATTAGTTGATTTTGTTTAAATCACGTCTAAGTTAACGCGGACCAAGTTTTATTGTGCATACAACTGTAATATAAATTGGAGTGATGGCATCGATGCCATATTTTAATTCCGAACAAAGGCATTACAAAAAAGATACAAGGTTTCTTTTAGATTTATACACAATCACATATGATAATCACGAATCTGTGGATAATGTTTGTTGCCTTGTAAGTTGTTTCACTTTTATTTATCGATATACGGATTCAGGATACTTACTGGGAAGCGATGAAAAATGGAACGTCTCTTGTCCTTGCCCTATATGTCAAACGGACAACGTAAACGACAGCGAAAAGTGACAGTTATGGCATTGTTATTTTTTTGCTATTTTATAGTATTGTAGTTAATTCGTAGAAATCGTAGTTTGTTGCTACTAACAGCCTGTGCCATATTATTGCCAAAAATAAAAGACTGTTTTATATTATATTAAGATGTTTGAGGGCTTATTTACTAACATTAAAAGAAAATTTAGTAAAACTTCGTTGGAAATACCTGACAATGGAGACCACTCAGAAATATCAGGATTCAAGCGAAGCCTACATATGCTCAAGACGAAATTCGTCAAAAAAAATGTGCAACCCACCAATGAATATAATTGTGATAATACAGCTTTAAGTCCAAGAGCCATTGGTACCATCGATACTGCAGAATGTGCTGAAACTGAGTTCGAGTGGCCGATTCTCACGGACAACGATATATTAGACAAATTTACCAGAATAGTTACCATAACTGAAGAATCCACAAGCAACTTAAATGTAGAATTGTTATATGTTTAAATGTTTTATGCATAGTTTCTGATGTCCTAAGGTGATGTATATTTTTTTAATTCATTTGCAGAAACGAAATGATAGGGAAGAGATCCGAAAGCGTTTGGCCATGGGGGCTGATAGTGAGGAATATTATAGCATGGGACATACAGACAGACCTGGAAAGAAACCAAGCCTACATTCAAGGCTGCAGAATGGTGAGTTACATCACATATTTGGAAGGAATTTTATTTGGTTAAACAAAACATTTGTGTTGCTAACTGTTTTATTGGGGGCTTGTGAGTGAGTTATTCAATGTACAATTATGTAACATTTCATTTACATTTTATTCAAATTTTATTTACTAGTAGAATCATTTGAGCTGTTTGATAATTAAACAAATAGTTAAACCTGGATTTTTTATGTATTTTACATAAATCATTGATTGAACCAATATTCAGCATGGAATAAATATCAATATAAAGAAAAGCTGTTTTCAGTTCTGTAGTAGTGCAAATATTGCTGGGTAAAATTACAACTACTCATGTAACAAATACATCAGGCCCATGTGTAATACTTTCAAACCCTCAGGACGACTTTGACACTTTCCTAAACTTGACACATTCCTATCTTGTTTCTTTTTTAATTTGCCATTTTTTTACTTGGACTCTTTCCTAACTCATCTGCACTCCGGACAGTACGCCATTTAATAAGTAACAAACATACAGGCCATTTATATATTGGCATTTATTTTAACGATTAGTATAATATTGAACCTAAGGTGCTTGGCTATATTGATTTTTCTTAATGTAGTAATATAGTTTTGCTACAGGTTACTTTATGCATTATGTTTTAATAATATACATATTGCATGTATATGTGTCAGGTTCATTGCTAGCTTTTTCACTCCAGTGCAATAACTTAGATAAAATTTGAAATGGTGAGTTAAAAATAGACTGGTTAGGAAAATTACAATTTTTGTGAATGGCATCTCATCCAGAATGTAGATAAGTTAGAAAAGAGACAGGAGATCAGGTAAAAAAATGGCAAGTTAAAAAAGAGACAAGATGAAAAAGTGTCAAGTTTAGGAAAGTGTTGAATGTGTCATGAGAGGGTTCAAATATTAATTTTCCAAAACCAATGTTCATTTTGTAACCATACACTTACAATACTGTTAAAGGGCTGTATTAATCATTTCACTTTATATGTGGCCTATTTTGTGTTAGTATACTCTGTTTAGTTAGGTATTTAAAAAAAGGTAAACAATCTTTCAGTATCTTTTTATTGAAAAATGCATTATAAATCCAAAATAGGTACTTAATGAACCAAAACAATTTAAATCACTGTATTTCCATGTTTTCATAAAATTTCTACTCGTAGTTCTCAATAAAAAGATACTGCAAGATTAATAAACTTTTCATAAATACCTAACCAACAGACTATAGTGGTATAATTTCTTCTCTAAATAAACATGTGGATTATTAAGCATGTAATGAATGATAAATGATATTTCTACAAATAATATCATATTTGTATTAAATACATATTGGGTGTCATATCCCAAAGAAGTAATACCTAGTTTACCAACTCCAGAGGTGGGATTGGAACCCACATCCTCAGGTTTTGTGACTGATGCCTAATATAATTTACCTTATGGCGTCTAATATACATAATTTTTGCATATAGTAGTGCTACTACTAAAAACACAAATCAAAATATATTGTAAAATAATTTGATTTGCTCCACAAAAAATAAAATATTATAAGTAAACATACAGGTATTGTCAGACTACTTGCCAAATCAGACTTTAGAAACAATGTTAATACTTACTGTGTTCCTAATGTACATCACAATAATCACTATGGGTATAACTTTTCATAATTACTGTTTCCTAACCACCTGTGTAGTGTAATGGATAGCCCATTGTGTTGTGACATTAAAATGTGTTATGTTGTGTTGTCGCTATGCAGGTAAAAACCTCCAAATATGTTTCATGAATGAAACAGCTTCTGATAATGAATCTCAGACATCAGATCTGGATAGAAATGTCAACTATAGCACCAAGAGTCTGTCTCGGTCAAGCATTTTCAGCAAATCAAATTACAGTCTCAACAATCATCCATACCAGACAAGGCCACTCTCTGTCAACATTACAAAACATGATAAAATTGGCATTGTTCCACCTGGTAAGTACATGTATTGTTCTAGTTAAGCGTTAAATTGATTTTTACATTACAATGGGCTTAACTAACATTGTTGTTCGTCTGTGATGGTTTCTTGTTTCATTGAAATTTCATCTTGTTTGGGAAATTTTACTCTTCCTTTTCCTTTGGTGTATTGGGGTAACTTTTCAGAATCATGGTAATTCGCAGAATCACTAATAAACATTTAGGTACACTTAACTGTGGAGAACAGCATGGAATAGAAAGAAATGGGAAAATTTGGGGGAGGCCTTTTCCGCTTGGGACATGCAAAATGAAAAACACTTAGTTAATACTAATAATAGCACTTAATAGCATAAAATATAATTTGTAAAAATTGCATGAAATAAAGGCTACTATTACCTTTAGTTGAGTAAGTCCCAGTTTTCGTTTTGAATACAATAACCCCATAGCTGTCTGTAGTTAGTGTATTAATATGTCTTGCCAAACTTATGTGGTATTTACCACAACTACATATTAGAACATGTATTTTACAACTTTCAGGTGCTAAGTTACGTCCCACAACTCTTTCTCTCAAGACATCCAAATCTCGATCATCACAGTCCCTCGGACACATAGAGCTCAAGGAGTCTGATTTCTATGCACTTCAGGCAACACTTCAAACTGAGGCGAGGATTGCGCTTGCACAGGCTAAAGAGTTAGCCCGAATTCAGATGGAGGTAAGTGTGATAACATAACTTGATAAAAATACTACAGTATAAATCACTTGCCTTATAGCTGCAAAGACAAATTGGGTACCTATATTTAGATACCTAAATGTTTATTTTTCATGCAATGTATCAGATTCATATTATAAGCAATATTTACATTTTTTGACTGCATTTTATGTACAAATCAGACAAAGACTCTTTTTCCTTCTGCTTAAACCTATTTGGAATGGAGTATATATTATGTAGGTGTATTTAGCTAACTAAATAATATGCAGCGTGGCTGTACCCTCACGACATCTATGAATAGGACATGTTTATAGGATATGAACATAATCTTATTCCAAAACCTGCATTAATAAATTATATCTTAAGTTAATAAAAAATAACTTAAATGGTACTTTGGGATATCCTGGTATGTAGAGTTGGCAATGGAAGCGTATTTCAACCTCTTTGTTGTACCTTAAAACCAGAAGCCTATTTCTCGAAAGCTTGTAACTTGTAATACAAGCGGAAGTCCTTATCTAATTAATAGTGTTAAAAAGAGACTTCCACTTGTATTACAAGTTACAAGCGTTCGAGAAACGGGCCCCAGGTAGTCGACATATTTATCTAACTTGTATTTCCGATCCAATACAAAAAAGTCATAAAATCATATTTTAAAGACAAACGGGTCTTAATCGCGTAAACTTACCTACGTTTAATTAATTCATAAAATGTTACATGATTTAACGCTTATATGCGTTCACAGGAGTAAACAAAGTCCTGGTGAAAGTTTGTATAAAATGCCAGCAGTAGTTAAACTCGTCGTTAGTAGAACTCGTGAACAATATACCGAAATAAACCGTTCAAAGAAATATAGAATTGATTAAATAAACACATGGGTTTAGAAATAAGTGAGTTTTTAATACCGTAGATTGGAAATTATCGTAGGTACCTACATTACGCATTGCGATACAAGTGCGGAAAAAAATATGTTCGAAATAAGTGGCGATAAATTTAAAAGACACGAAGTGTTTTGATTCGATATGATTTACGAATTTTCGACCACTTTTCGCAGTAGCGCGAAAAAAAACACGATCTGAAAAACACGTTTAAAATACTGTTTAACTGTAGGTACTATACACTACTGTAACACATGCACTAAACTGTTAGTTTAGTGCATTTAAACTCAAATAAAAACATGTGCATGCCAAACAAAATCATTCGTATGCCCTTGGGTTGGGTACGACATAGCTGTAAAGATCTACCTAACTTACCATCTTCTACAATTTAATGTTGTGAAACTATCTATGATCTACGAATAAAGTATTTGATTTCGATTTTGTTTATTGACAAGTTATTAACGGCTAGTATAATGGTGATATTGAAGTTGCGCGTCATTGCAGCGGGAGCGTCGCAGCCGCGGCGCGTCGCCGGTGACGGAGATGCTGCGGCGCTCCATGCGCGCCGCACACGCGCCGCTCGCGCCCGACCGCCGCCGCGTGTCGCGCCAGCTGCTCACCGACATGAACGTCGCTCAGCTGCAGGTACGTGTCTAACCTTATAACCAAGGATCGGACAAACGCCCGGCAGCGGGAGCGTCGCAGCCGCGGCGCGTCGCCGGTGACGGAGATGCTGCGGCGCTCCATGCGCGCCGCACACGCGCCGCTCGCGCCCGACCGCCGCCGCGTGTCGCGCCAGCTGCTCACCGACATGAACGTGGCTCAGCTGCAGGTACGTGTCTAACCTTATAACCAAGGATCGGACAAACGCCCGGCAGCGGGAGCGTCGCAGCCGCGGCGCGTCGCCGGTGACGGAGATGCTGCGGCGCTCCATGCGCGCCGCACACGCGCCGCTCGCGCCCGACCGCCGCCGCGTGTCGCGCCAGCTGCTCACCGACATGAACGTCGCCCAGCTGCAGGTACGTGTCTGACCTTATAACCAAGGATCGGACAAACGCCCGGCAGCGGGAGCGGCGCAGCCGCGGCGCGTCGCCGGTGACGGAGATGCTGCGGCGCTCCATGCGCGCCGCACACGCGCCGCTCGCGCCCGACCGCCGCCGCGTGTCGCGCCAGCTGCTCACCGACATGAACGTCGCGCAGCTGCAGGTACGTGTCTAACCTTATAACCAAGGATCGGACAAACGCCCGGCAGCGGGAGCGTCGCAGCCGCGGCGCGTCGCCGGTGACGGAGATGCTGCGGCGCTCCATGCGCGCCGCACACGCGCCGCTCGCGCCCGACCGCCGCCGCGTGTCGCGCCAGCTGCTCACCGACATGAACGTCGCCCAGCTGCAGGTACGTGTCTAACCTTATAACCAAGGATCGGACAAACGCCCGGCAGCGGGAGCGTCGCAGCCGCGGCGCGTCGCCGGTGACGGAGATGCTGCGGCGCTCCATGCGCGCCGCACACGCGCCGCTCGCGCCCGACCGCCGCCGCGTGTCGCGCCAGCTGCTCACCGACATGAACGTCGCTCAGCTGCAGGTATGTGTCTAACCTCCTTGTAACGTCTGCTAACTTAGCAAGCCGCTAGGTATTATTTGTCCCTTTCGGTCTTATCAATATGCCCAAAAGAGTGAAAGGAACTGTAATATATGTGGGTAAGCAAACATTGCATTTGTAGAATAGAGGGTAGATGTCACACCGTCTCTGTCGATCATTAAATGCAATACCGAACGGATGTGTTTTTGTGATCTCCAAGACCCTGGACTCCCTGACCCTTAAGCAGATACTCTTCAGGAACCACCAATACTTAGCGATAGCGGCTTGTTAAGTTAGGACCCATGAATGAGGGGTTACTGTATAAGAGTGGATGATTGAGCGGGACGGGCAGCAAGGCGTACGGCAGGGCGTACATGTAAAAAAAATGCAGAAGTATGCGCGTGGCCTGAGTGCACACAGTCCAAATCACGTCAACGCTCGACAGCTCGCCACACAGGCCTTATTCATAAACGTATTCTAACTTAGCAAGCCGGTAGGTAATTATTGTTTATCCCTTTCGGTCTTATAAACAAATTAATAATACCGAAAGGGACAAACAAACTAACTAAACAGTTTTTACATCGTCTAAATTTCATATGTAAGACCGATTCATAAGAAAGCTTGGTTGGTAATACATAATATTTTATTACCTGCTACGCGAGTAGTTTTTTAGTAAGGCTACCTATATCTAGACTAGACCGACAGTGGGTTCCGCGAAGTGTGTAATGAGGTGCAGAAAGTGTGTAGGACGGTTTCGATACGGTCGTGATTCTTTGATTATCAGCACTGACTATCTTATAATTTCTTTTTCATCACACTTGCTCGTAAATGCTAATTTTATAAGCAGGCATGCATGAACGTAATGAGCTATATTATGACCGTGGCCGTAATGACTTTTTTTTTTATTTTCATACAACATTACGTCGCACCAGCGCGCGGCGGCGGAGGCGCGCGCTGCGCCGGGACTTCTGTTATAAAAATGATAAAAAGACATCCTTGTTTTTGAGAAATGATTTAGACCATTTTAGAGTAGTTTTGTAACATTTGCCTCACAGGTGTAATGAAAAACATTGTGTGTGCCACGGGCGGTACAAGAATTATGAACTCGTGTGAAGTAAAGCCAGCGCCTTCGGCTTACCGCCCTTAATACACAATGTACTATAATAACTATTGGAAAAGTCATATTATAAATCTGGTGTAATTGGAAGCACGTTGGACCGGCAATCCAGAGGAAGCGGGTTCGAATCCCGTGACGACCAGAGTCTTTCGCAGTTGATTTTTTCTATGGTAAGCACATCTGTTACGACATTTGGGGGAAAGTCATATTATTTTTTTCTTTTAACCTCTAATATATTTTGAAAATCTAAGCTAATATATTAGTATTAGCTGCGGAAATCAATAAAACACCGAAATGAAATTGAGAATTTTAATCAGTAGATCAGCTGATATCAAGTAAGTAAGTACCCCATCCCAATGTCTTGCTCGGGTCTTGGGTGGTTTAACTATTCCTTGTTGATATTCTGTCCTTTATCACAGACAGAATATTCAGCATGTACTACTATCAGTCTATCATAATTATAGTAGATAACCCATAATAGAAATACCCTGTAACTGTCACAAACATGTGAGTTATATACCTTTTAATGTTATAAAACTGATAAACATGAAAAAAAACGTTAATAAAATCAGTGTTCTTTTCGGCATAGGTATACTTCGACTAAGTAGCCCGAAACATCATGAATAAAAAAGTATTAAAACCCGAATTTTTAGGTTACAAGATTCCATCATACCGCTTATCTCACGGGACCACATCCGGAAACCCGGATCCTCATCAATGTTATGATAAGGGCCTTTTTTAAGTGTAGCATATTTGTACCTATACATATCTTTTCCGGTCAAGCGGTGAAATATGTATAGGTAATTGAATTCTTGAGGTGCATTTAGTTTAGACCAAACGAGCATTCGCTATTCTAACCCCCTACTCTACGAAATTCGATCGTTACATAAAACGTGATTCGTTGATTTCGTAGAGTGGGGGATAAAACGACGAATGCTCGTTTGGTCTGAAAGCACCTTTACGTACCTACACTATTATATTACAGTTGGAGAGAACAGAAAAAAATATGACACAATACCGCTGCTGCACACTGTGAAAGGAATGAATTCATTCACAAAGTGTCTAGGCACACAATTTTGCTGCGTACTGTACTTGACTAGTACGGAAGAGGTTATTTTACGTCGACAAGTACTCGTACAGTTATGATTAGTCTTTTGTACGTTATTGACCTTGATTTTGTTCTTGGCGTGCGGCGGCTCGTAAAAATAAAACAATAGAGGTTTTTTGTTGCGTGTTTCCTAAATTCACATCGGTGTCACGTAGACTTCTGTTTTGTTAAGTAACTATTTATCAGCAGACTTTGTTTATTGCTAAATATAATTATGTTAGAGCGAGAAGTTTCGGTAATTAAGTTGCCTGATTAGATTTCTATTTTACCTACTTATTATCGTATTAAGTTCCTACTAAAATCAAGGGCATACGAAGATCTTTGTTATTGTTTAAGAAAACAAATGTCTTAACCACCCTGGTTTATAAAATAAGAAGATGTAGTACATGACTCTTTACTTCGCGATCTAATATTGTCGAATACTCCAAAATTAACAAAGAAAAAATTACAATGTATTTGTATGGTAATTGGAACAAAACATTACTTGTCCATATATTCTATTTGCATATACAGTCAGACAAAATAAGGTGTACACAAAAATGTTCAGAAACATGTCCCAGCGCACTCTAATTCTGTGTAATAAGAACGTCGTAACATATTTATGAGCGGATTCTTTCGATACTTATTTTTGCACTTGACTGTACAAACACCAATGTTTACTTAACTGAACATCTGTGACCCTTATCACAACCAAAATAAAGTATAGGTACGAATGGTTACAGACTTTGTTGACGATAATTCCGATAATACACCGCACGACTACTAATTTTAGTTTAGTTAAAATAGTTAAGTAATAGATCGTAGGGGGCCGTTGGATATAGGTGGCGCGGGGCCCGTCATTGTAGCATTCTTGGGGAAAGGCCTATATCCAGCAGTGGACCACTTTCGGCTGATATGATGATGAGGCTGATTATGTGTCAAAGTATGTACATATGTGTTTAGTATTTATTGTATTTGTTTATTATATTGCAGGTGGTGGTGAACGAGCTGCACTCTCAAATCGAGTCGCTGAACGAGTCGCTGGTGCAGCTACTGATGGCGCGCGACGAGCTGCACATGGGGCAAGACTCTATGCTCGTGGACATCGAGGACCTCACCCGCTACCTGTGAGTACAGCGCCTACAGACACACTGCGAGCACTCGTCGCTGCACGAGTCCTGCTGCACATGGGGCAAGACTCTATGCTCGTGGACATCGAGGACCTCACCCGCTACCTGTGAGTACAGCGCCTACAGACACACTGCGAGCACTCGTCGCTGCACGAGTCCTGCTGCACATGGGGCAGGACTCCATGCTCGTGGACATCGAGGACCTCACCCGCTACCTGTGAGTACAGCGCCTACAGACACACAGCGAGCACTCGTCGCTGCACGAGTCCTGCTGCACATGGGGCAGGACTCCATGCTCGTGGACATCGAGGACCTCACCCGCTACCTGTGAGTACAGCGCCTACAGACACACTGCGAGCACTCGTCGCTGCACGAGTCCTGCTGCACATGGGGCAGGACTCCATGCTCGTGGACATCGAGGACCTCACCCGCTACCTGTGAGTACAGCGCCTACAGACACACAGCGAGCACTCGTCGCTGCACGAGTCCTGCTGCACATGGGGCAGGACTCCATGCTCGTGGACATCGAGGACCTCACCCGCTACCTGTGAGTACAGCGCCTACAGACACACTGCGAGCACTCGTCGCTGCACGAGTCCTGCTGCACATGGGGCAGGACTCCATGCTCGTGGACATCGAGGACCTCACCCGCTACCTGTGAGTACAGCGCCTACAGACACACAGCGAGCACTCGTCGCTGCACGAGTCCTGCTGCACATGGGGCAGGACTCTATGCTCGTGGACATCGAGGACCTCACCCGCTACCTGTGAGTACAGCGCCTACAGACACACAGCGAGCACTCGTCGCAGCACGAGTCCTGCTGCACATGGGGCAGGACTCCATGCTCGTGGACATCGAGGACCTCACCCGCTACCTGTGAGTACAGCGCCTACAGACACACAGCGAGCACTCGTCGCTGCACGAGTCCTGCTGCACATGGGGCAGGACTCCATGCTCGTGGTCATCGAGGACCTCACCCGCTACCTGTGAGTACAGCGCCTACAGACACACAGCGAGCACTCGTCGCTGCACGAGTCCTGCTGCACATGGGGCAGGACTCTATGCTCGTGGACATCGAGGACCTCACCCGCTACCTGTGAGTACAGCGCCTACAGACACACAGCGAGCACTCGTCGCAGCACGAGTCCTGCTGCACATGGGGCAGGACTCCATGCTCGTGGACATCGAGGACCTCACCCGCTACCTGTGAGTACAGCGCCTACAGACACACTGCGAGCACTCGTCGCTGCACGAGTCCTGCTGCACATGGGGCAGGACTCCATGCTCGTGGACATCGAGGACCTCACCCGCTACCTGTGAGTACAGCGCCTACAGACACACTGCGAGCACTCGTCGCTGCACGAGTCCTGCTGCACATGGGGCAGGACTCCATGCTCGTGGACATCGAGGACCTCACCCGCTACCTGTGAGTACAGCGCCTACAGACACACTGCGAGCACTCGTCGCTGCACGAGTCCTGCTGCACATGGGGCAGGACTCCATGCTCGTGGACATCGAGGACCTCACCCGCTACCTGTGAGTACAGCGCCTACAGACACACTGCGAGCACTCGTCGCTGCACGAGTCCTGCTGCACATGGGGCAGGACTCCATGCTCGTGGACATCGAGGACCTCACCCGCTACCTGTGAGTACAGCGCCTACAGACACACTGCGAGCACTCGTCGCTGCACGAGTCCTGCTGCACATGGGGCAGGACTCCATGCTCGTGGACATCGAGGACCTCACCCGCTACCTGTGAGTACAGCGCCTACAGACACACTGCGAGCACTCGTCGCTGCACGAGTCCTGCTGCACATGGGGCAGGACTCCATGCTCGTGGACATCGAGGACCTCACCCGCTACCTGTGAGTACAGCGCCTACAGACACACTGCGAGCACTCGTCGCTGCACGAGTCCTGCTGCACATGGGGCAGGACTCCATGCTCGTGGACATCGAGGACCTCACCCGCTACCTGTGAGTACAGCGCCTACAGACACACTGCGAGCACTCGTCGCTGCACGAGTCCTGCTGCACATGGGGCAGGACTCCATGCTCGTGGACATCGAGGACCTCACCCGCTACCTGTGAGTACAGCGCCTACAGACACACTGCGAGCACTCGTCGCTGCACGAGTCCTGCTGCACATGGGGCAGGACTCCATGCTCGTGGACATCGAGGACCTCACCCGCTACCTGTGACTACAGCGTCATTAAGTTAGATAGGTATTTATTTCGCAGGGTACAATCAGTTTTTGACATTTCATTTATGTAGCTATCGGGGAATTATGGTCGTCTCATTTTCATCAATTCAGATTTACTAAGCAGAAAGATTGTGATATGAGTAAAAATTAAGAAGTATTTACTCCATTTCAGGGGCGTGAAGGAACAAACGAAGAGGACCAAGGGCTCGGGCAAGTCCGGCGTGCGGCGACTAGCCTCGCTCGTGCACAAGTAAACACTTCTACTGTATTACACCACACTATCCTTGTATACTACCCGCAAACTTCAGACTTCCGGCGTACCCATTAGAGACCGGCAGCTTACAACCACTTATTAGTATATTTCTATGATATATGAATATGATGTTTAATTACAAATAAGCAATTAAGCATAGAATATACTCGATAGTGAGCACACTTACATTGAGTCCGCATGCAAACTCAAGGGTGTTGTTACGTTGTCATTTTCATGAGGAGATTGTTGTATTCACGATCTTATGTAAAAGGCAGTATTTCAATATTACCTAAAGTTGATTCAACATTACCTTAAGTTGAACATTTAGTGAGGCTGACCATTATAATACGTGTGAACTTGTGGAGATTTGTTGTGCAGCCTCACTTTGGGATTAATATGCGGAGATTTGGAACCCAGTCCCGAGACTTATTAAAATGTTACCACCTTTTTACACACCAGTGAAAAGTTGCCAGTTTAAATAATGTTACATCACATTAATGCGGTGGCTATTTGGCCACTGGTGAGATAGTACTAAGAGTTACGTTCATAGAAATAGTAAAAATAATTTTGAGGTGGTTGTTAAAATTCAATAGTAAATAGAATCAGAGCGCCTTTTGGGATACCCAAATAATATCTCTTACATTTTACCAATTATTTACGTCTTTTTTTTCTTATTTAGCAGCATGTAGTTTTCTGGAAACAAGTATGAATGAGGCTGTAATTTACTTAAAATAATTTTGGTGACTTTAAATTGGTTACAGAACAAGTGATTCTGGCTCAATTGTGACTGTCTCAGTATGTCAGAAGTCCTTTAGTCTTATGTACTTCTTTTAAGTCTCTTTTAGATAATATGATTGTTATACCTGTGTAATTTTTATAGTGTATTAAATTAATCATACTTTCTTGCATACATACTGGTTCTGGAACATTCTCTTCATCTGTATGTCTATTGATAGTTGTATAAAACGTTTGTCATTGATATTTGTAACTCCGTCGCATTTTACTCTATGCATATATATGTGTAAACTATTATTGGAATTGTATATTCACATATATGTCCGCTTTGTAATACATAGATATTTTAGCCCACCTAGACATATTTAACAATATGTGATTATTCGCAAATTAGAAAGAGATATTTTTTCATTATAGTGCTCATTGTTAGAATAATGTTATGTATTCACAATAATAGAGGCGTATAGTGATGCACCGGCGGCGGGTTGAGTGATATTCAGAGGCTTATTCTTTAAGAAAGTAGGTAGAGCTGGCAAATATGCTATAGGTAAATTAACAAATGTTCCATCTCACGTGTAATCTGTGGCAACATAAACAAAAAACATACACAAAGTGCTGGTATTGGAGAATTGTAAGAGTTATTTTGCTATCAGAACCAATGGAGCAGACGCCATATGTTTCCGAATACAGGAATCTATTCTTAAAATGTACAAAATTACGACTAAAGATAGCCATTCGAACCAGAAGAAGCTCGGGTTCGCATCCGATCAGACTTTTACACAGCACGCCAGTCTAAGGGTGCGGCTCCACGGACGCGGAGCTGTGCAAAATTGACCAATTACATTATTCAAATTCAAAATTCGAAACACTGTTATGCGGTCTCATTGGCCGAGCTCCCACAGCTCCGGTCCGCTCCACGTCAGTGGAGCCGCACCCTAATTCTGGGGTTTATTCGTAGTTTCATGATAGGTATCTGGAATAGTGTATAATTGGTATTGTTTTTCTAATGGTGCCACAGAATGCATGGGACGATTATTTGTTACTGGGAATAACAATACCGGTACAAATGAAAATGTATAGAACACTCCGCTCCATTCTTTTTAGAAGTATTTTTGACCGTATCATTTTATATCACTATGTACTACATCAACAGACAGATTTATATGTTTCAGTAGCCAACTATTCTGCCTAGGACGTTAAACATATTGCGCCACGGCTTATTAATCATATGAGTCAAATGACATTATTCTTCGTAAAATAAAGATAAATATACATACAGATGTGCATAATATTTTGCCATCGTATTTTCACGGAAACGTCAAACTTTATTTTTCTGTCTCAATTAAGCTCATAGGGGGCAATATGTAAGTAGACATTCAGTACATTCTTTATTGTACGCAAAACATATACATATAACAATTGGAACAGGTACACAGCTGAACTTATCCCTGTAAAGAATCTCTTCCAGTTAGCCTTCGAGCAAAACGGTGGACTATACGAATCAAGAGATAGACAAACAAACGTGTACAGTGGTGAACGTATGTTTCGGACATTTCCGTAAAATTACGAAGGCAAAGGATTATGCACTACATCCGTAGTTATTTACAGATATAGTGCAAAATCCTTTCTCTTCGGCTTTTCACGGAAACGCCCGAATTAATCTCCCTGTCTCAATTAGCTTCAGTGCAATATATACAGAAGTTCATTGTGACAGCAATATGAATTCGGATGTTTCCGTGAAAAGCCGAAGAGAAAGGATTTTGCACTACATCTGTAGTATAAATTGTGTCAAACTGTCATTTTACTTCTGAAGATGATGGAAAGAAGTGTCTCTGCATTAAATTATCCTTTATTTTTAACTAGACTGCAATATAACTATGCTACAATATGACCAACACATATAAGGGTGAATCAACTTTTTTTTTGTCTGTTGTTGTCATGGTTAAAACGATCATCTGAGTCACGCTGGTTTTATGCAAAATTGTGGTGGTGACCATGGCAATAACAGATAGAAAAAAGTTGATTCACCCATGATGTCGTTTTTATGAACAGAATAAATCAATTCTCGCAGCTCTTACTAATCCTAATCACCACATTTGTAACTACCATTCTCACTCATCGTATCATTATCAGACATAATCAAGTTCTAGGCGTATATTCAGATGTTCGGATGCTACCTAGAAGGAGAACTGGGCCCTATCCCACAAACGTTACAATTGTAAATTACAATTTACATATTACATATATGTAGATAATACAAGCGAGCGTATCACAAAAATTACATATTACAAATTTGTATCGGAAAATTTCTACAAATATGTAATTGTAGTGATAAATCTACAATTCGGTGTATCACAAAACTTTACATATTACAAGTGGTTTTCCGGGAAAATTTACATATTTGTAGTCTACAATTGTACGTAAAAGTTTTGTGTTACGATGAATTGTAATAAAATGCGTACAATTTTGTAGAATTGTAGCTACAAATCTACAATTCTATCACCGCGTGTAAAAAGTACAATCTCACTACAAGAGTTCCATTCTACCTTTATGGAGACCGTTCCCTGACGCTATCATTTTAGGAGACAGCGGGTATAAAAATGGTTGCTGACCCCAAACATACCCGTACAGATACCAAGAAATGCAGCATTACGAACTTTTAAATCGATGAGACGGATGGTTGAAAAATCGCTGGGGATTTTAAAGGAAAAGTTTCCATGTTTGAATCATTTAAGACTTCAACCCAAAAATGCAAGCATGGTTATTTTAAGTTGTGTAATATTGCATAATATAGAAAAACGTTTAGGTCACAATACTATTCAGATGATCACAAACTCGGAACAAGATGAAGATGAAAACATCGAACAAAATCATACGGATGACAATCATGGAGACGTGAACGCCATTGAAGTATTACGTGCTGTAATTGAACACTTCAACTAACACGACTGGAAAGCTGTGTCGTGTTGTGTATTGTGTATACGAGGACATCTTGTGAACATTCATACATTCGCCTAAGAGAGCTTAAGACGAGTTAAATAAGGGCGACTCGTGACGAGAACTGTAGGTACTCGTTTCTCCAAACCTTGTTCAATATATTTTCACTTTCTAACTGATTTGTAATCTCTTTCCATTTCTGTATTTTTACATCATGGGTTAAAGTATTGCTACATCTTCCAAATAAAATCTCTTTATTCTCTAAAATGAGATTCAAAGCCATTAGTTTATCTTGAAAACGCATTTTAGAAATTGCACAATAGGAGCCCAGAAAATATCAATCACGTATTAATACAGAAACTTGAAAGGTATTTTTACCGATTTTTAAAAGGTATCAAACTACCTGCAACATAAAAGAAGTTCCTTGTCGAAGAAATTACTGCAAATACAATTCTACATATACAAACATGTAATTTACATATTTGTTAAATTTACAAATTGTAATAAATACAATTTTACATATTACACAAATATGTAAATTGTAATTTACATTGACACACCACCCATGCTTTGTGTTAC